>SOPF01026095.1:41088-80692 GCA_012979155.1 Hypericum perforatum
TGGAGGAGGAGGGCAAAAGAGGAAGGTGGAGGAGGGAGGAGGAGGAGGAGGAAGAGGTGGAGGAGGAGTTTGAAATCTAGAGGAAGAGGAAGGTGGAGGAGGAGGGCGGAGGAAGAAGAAGGTAGATGAGGAGGGCGGAGGAGGAAGAGGAATGAGAAAGAGGAATAGGAAGAAGAAGAGGGAGGAAAGAGAGTGTTTTTTAGACCAAGGATATTTTTGTCAATTCACATGACACCTCACCAAAAAAGTATGTCGATTTTGGTGACATGAGCTGAATAATATAAATTTTCCAACCTAAGGGAGTTTTTAAATCGATTTTCGAATTATATAGGAGCGAGGGTTAAATATATCAAACTAAAGAGAGTCAAATATAATTTACCCTATATTAAAATACATCTCATAAATAAGGTTAAAAAGATATTTAGACTCCGTGCTATGGGAAATAAATAATTTATCTAGTTTGTTTTAGAAATACCTAAAAAAGCCTATGATTTTTTTTAAAAAAGCTTAAAATTATCATAGTGATAAGTTCATTATCTTTCTCTTCTCATCCATCACTAGCAAGGTTGATGCCAACATGGCTTTGGCCAAGATGTACCTCAGGGACTTGTGGAGCACCTCTATCCTCGTCGTCGCCCCTTCTAAGGTTAGTTATGCTCGATCGTACTACAACGTTAGAAACTATAAAATGAAAGAGAGTTGTGGTTATATTTTTTTGGGAGAGAAAGAAGATGGACATAATGAACTTTTCACTATGTTTGTTTTAGATTTTTTTTACTCAATAGATTTTTTTTAGTATTTCTATAATACAAGGAACAAAGTGTATATTTCTAATAACATAGTGGGTCCAAGTATCTTTAACCCTAAATATATGGGTAAAAATTTAGTATAGGACATGCATTTTTTATTTCTTATAGTACTGACGTATCAGAGATCAAACAATAATTATCTCATTCTACACACACATTTCTGTTATTCAGAATAACATTTTATGTTGGTCATGATGGCATATTTTTATTGGTTTTAATGACATGATATAATTAATCATAATGGTATTATTATTCAAAATAATGTGTTATTGTTAGTCCAAATGATGCATTGATATTATTTTATAATGATGTATTTTTGTTAATATTTGTCATTTGGATATAACTTAGTCTATAATTGAGATATAAACTACTCTGTCATTTTGATATAACTCAATCTATTATTTAGACGTTGGAACAGGTTGTCGCTAGAGACACCTGATGCGTCTAAACTTGGTTCTAAAATATGTGCAAGAGTACACGATCGCAATAAGTAGTAAAGTGATAAGTCAAGTCGTCTCCACAGGGAAAAATCGAATTCGTTGCTAAGTATCGGATTATGTAATCGATATCTTAAGCTAAGTGAATCAATTTATGATTGTTGAAAATGCTAAACTATGGATTTTAATAGTGTAAGAACTTAAGGTTGTCAATCTTAAGTTGTTAGCAATATCAAATAACAAAGATGAGATTTGATCCGAATCAAGCTGTCACTATTGATCCAAGAATTAACTATGAACAAATGGATGTGCTTAAAATCAAGTTCTCACTCCTTAACTTATAAACACATGCACATATTCATTTTAAGCAAAAGCAAAGCACTTTGAAATGTAAAAACGAAATCTATGCCAATGAAATAAAGGTACCTCTTTGATTAATGACTCAGAATGTTGAATACAACCCTTGTTCTCCAAGAAAGCAATAAAAACGAATCTAAGCTAAGATTGAAGTCTACAACTTTGATTTTGCCTATTCTACTCTTTGGACTTCAATGCATTCTTCCTTGGTTGCCTCCTCCATTTATAGCCATTCTAATGTGCTTGCCAGAGGGGATTGAGCTGTCTTGGATCAACAAAATCGGTTGCAAGTTGATCAAATTGAGGTTACAAGTGGATTGCTTTCGGTTTGCAGTTTTTCTTGGCTTCTGCTACCTGTGTAGCGATTGCTATATCTTGTAGCGATCGCTACAGCATGAAAATCGGGAGTGTAGCAATTGCTATAGCTTGTAGCAATCGCTACACCTGGTTCTTCAACTTTTTCTTCTTCTCGAATGACCGGTCGCCTGCTCTAATTCCTATAAAAACATAAATAATATCGACAAGGATCCGAATTCTCGACTAAACACGAAGACAAGAATAATACTAAGCTAGATATGAATAAACCTACTCAAAACATGCCTAAATGATATGCAAAATATGACTGAAAACATGTATATTTACACGTACATCACACTCCCACACTTACTTCTTCGCTTGTCCCCAAGCAAAGGCATCAGAAGATCCGTAGAGTTTCAACCCATTATCACGCAACTCACCCCAAGATCACACAAGCCATACACCAAAGTATCATGGGCATGAATCGCATAAACAAACTCACTCTCAATCTTTTAGCCTCTTCTTATCATCACAAATGCTAGACCAAGGAGTCAACCACTCAGAGGATAGAATCAATTTCAAGTTCACTCATATATAGTAGGTATCTATCCTATCACTCGCCTACATGCTCAAGGTCTAACAATGTTAGACATCATACTCACGCATAGTCAAACAAGATCAATCATGTCATAGGAGGGACTTTATTAGGTTGTAACGGGGCTTCGGGTAAAGGTCAGGAAATATGTATGGGAAGTAGCTAAACCACCCAATCCAAGGAGCTATACAAAAAATGTTCTAACTCTCGGCTATTCTATATATCTCACCCTATATCTAAGCACTCATCTCGATGTAACCCGATCCTAAAGACCAATTTTCTGACGTTGCTTATTTTTCCACCTTGTGCTTTTCTTGACTTTTATGCTCACTTAATTCTCTTTTTCTTTTCACTTTCCCTTTGATTTTTCTTTTCTTGCTTTTCCATCTTTCCACTTTTCTGTTTTTTTCTCATTTTTCCAATTTTTCCTTTTCATTCCTTTTCATTCCAAGCACAAGGTGGTTCTTTCTTTTTTGCAAGTCAAATTTATACATTTTTGCCTTGGTCTTAAATTACCCATGAACCCAATCAATCATCCCTCCCGACTATACTACTGTATGTACCCTTACAAAGTTTTTCCCAAAAGATATAATCCTAAAGCTTCCTCAGACGGATAGTCAAAGGTAGAGAATGGTCAAATAAGGCTTGTAATGTGGCATACATATAGTATTTTAAAGAATAAAACTTTAAGCTCAATTTGGGTTAGCAAGGGATTTTGTAAGGATTTTGGCTCTAAGGCTCCTTGGTTCATATCAAAAATGCCCTCGACACAATCTTTCTTATCAACTAATGCATGAGTAATCACCTAATACTCTCATTGCTAAAAAACACATAGGCACCTCATGAATAAAATAGGATGGTTATCCTACCTTCGACTCAAATTCTCACAAAGTTCTTTTTTTTTGTCAACTCCTCAGTCTAGCCTAAGTGACTCAATGACTAGCCTAAACGATCAAGAGTGAGGTTGCTATAAAATCCTACATAATTCTCTCAAGTGTGATTCTTAGCATGACTCAAGGTTTGTCTAGTGACTAAAAAAGTTTAAAATTTAGCAGTTTTTCTTCATCACTTGCACAATACTCTAACACTTCAATCAAAAATACACATCACACACATACAGACTCAATCACATGCAAATGGTAGAAATAAACATAAAACAAAAGACACAACAAGATCAACACAAGACACAGCAAAATCCACACACAAAATGCAAAAGACACAATATACTACACCCCCACACTTATTGGACACATTGTCCTTAATGTGTGAAAGGTATAAACATGCAAACACAAAGACTCAATATGAAAATAAAATAAAACAAAAAGGAAAAAGAAACGACCTGGTCACTGGGGAGGAGAGGGAGGTGGAAGACCAGCGAGGTGAGAGCGAAGCCAGGCCCAGTTTGTAGCATTTTCCTTATACATTGTAGTCAGTTGAGCACAGATATCCTCGTATTGGAAGGTTTGAGTAGTCGCGAGCTACTGGACCTAAATCTCTAGCTCTATGAATCGGTTGGCCAGGTCCTGAAGCTCAAGCTGCTGCGGCGGAGGCGAGACTTCACTATCAGTTCTCAATTTCTTCTTAACGGCTTCGTGCTCGCTCCACTCGGTAAGCTGGTACACATACTCACTATCATGCTCGACTTACATAGCCAAGCCCTATTGAACCAATCGAGTACCATCAAGAAGGAGGCATGAGCGAGGCGGCTACTCCTCAACCTACCTAGATAAAAGTTCCTAGCAAAAATCGTGATAAGATGTCTAAGGTAAAAATGAGCAGGGTGCTTGGTTTTTAAGAACTACTACATCACATCAATAACCAAGTCAAAGGTGCTATATGGGCAGTTATGATATATGCAAGCAAAAGCATATAGCTGATCTCATGTGACTCGGCTAACCTCATCTGTACCAAACCATGCCGGACATATGAATCGATGCAGCACACTGATATGAGACTCTTTAAAAAGTGTAGAAGGAGACTGGGACTTGAATAGCAAAACCCCAGTAAGGTTATGCCATTCATTGTCCATGCATATAGTGGCATCGTCAGTCACAAAATCAATAATCCATAAGCCCTGTCTAGTATGAAAAAGTTCTCGAAACAAGTGCTCCGGGATAGTGAATATGGTACCAAACAAACGAGTAGTAAAAGACTTACGATCTGGTGGTATAGTCAAAGTGCAATAAAACTCTTAATTCACATCATCACACTGAGCCACATAGTTATTTGTAAAATATTGCCAACCTGGGACATCTAGACTAGCACGCAATTCATCAGCAATTCTTAATGACTCCATATCATCCCAATCTATCTTATATTGTTAAAACGAAGGAAAAAAGGAGTAGCGAGTGTACCTGGCCCCTTCCTCCTCGTGAAAGATGAGGAAAGGGGCACCATACCATGTTGCATGTTGACTCGTGGAGAAGATTAGGGGTGTAATCGGGGCGGTGTCTCAATATCGGGGTGATTTTTCATACCAAACTGACGGATTTAAGATGATGATTTTGAAACCATCAGTTTCATGGTTTTCGAAAAACTAATGGTTTGGCAGTTTTGTGGTTTCGCAGTGTCGTGGTTTGGTGTCAGTTTGAAACCGATTGCTGATATATATATATATAATTAGTTATATATATAATTTAATTAAACATTTAACAAAAAAAAGGTTAGCTCAGATGGTAACGCCTCTTTCAAGTACATGGGAGGTCATGTGTTCGATCCCCTCTCCCTCTGGATTTTGCAATTTTTTTAAATAAACCAAATTTAATTGAGAGTTTGCACATATAACATATAACATATATATATATATATATATATATATATAATTTTCGGTTTCGCGGTGTCATGAGGCAATTTCGAAGTCACCCCGAACCACACCGCTCACTAATCGGTGTTAGTTTCAAACAGCACCATTTAACCATTTATATTGCAGTTTGAAAAATTATTGGTTTGACAGTTTTAGGGTGGACCGGTTAGGTGGTTTTGGTCAGTTTCTGCTCTCCCCTAGAAAAGATGATGCTCGGGACAGATTCTGGGTGCACTTGGTAGGTGGGGCGGATGAGGAGGAGCTGGGAGTCATCGTGGTTTGCTTCGGAGGCATCTTGAAGATGGTCAGAGGTTGGGACTTCAAGCTAGGTAGTCGGACATGGTGGTGGATGGCTTGGAGAAGGCGGATTGTGCAGAGGAGAGGGGGTAGGTCGGTGTTTGAAGGGAAAGGCAATTGGGAATTAGGGTTGGAAATGGGAAAATTGGGGATTTTGGGCATTTTATTTTGGTTGGAGTCGAGCTTGTAGTGACCGCTACAAATTGTAGCGATCGCTACAAGAGGTGGGTCGAGGCTGTAGCGATTGCTATGATTCAAATTATCAGGGTTATAGCGACCGCTATAATGTATAGCGATCGCTATACCTTGTGTTTCTCTTGATCTTCATTCAAAAATTGCCTAGTCGCCCTTTTTCCTACAAATCACAAAATGAAAACAACAAATTTTTCTTCGAGTGTAACACTATACACATTTCCCTATAAACCCACAAATTCAGGAAAATTCAGATGAGTGACACGAAAATAAAAACTAGAGTAAAAAGAGAGAAAAGAGAATGTAGTTCTAAGTTAATGTCATTAGTTTGATGATCACAATTAATCATCGAGGTCCTGGGTCATCAAGTTTTGCCCTTAATCCTTGCAAGTCAATATGAGTAGCTTGCTGTACCTGTAAGTACTCGTTGTTTACCTCAAATTTTATCTTGGTGTCATCATTGCGTATTCAGACTCTCAGTAAGTTTTTCTTCTGCTTGTGAGTAAGAGATGTAGACATAGTATTAGGCAGTTTATTTTCTCTACTCAAGTAAGCATACCTCGAGTGACTTGATGGTGTTTTATGCTCCAAATCTAGTGGTTCAGTGTATTGTACCCAGGATGCTTGTTCTTTAATATCTGGTCCCTCCACATCCATTTTAATTTCCTGTCCTACTATTGGTTGACTTTTAACATAATCCTCTTCATGATGCTTGGCTACCAGCTCATCTATGACATCGGTTCTATAATAGTCATCTTCCATAATAGGGCACCACCTGCCTCAAACACGTTGAAAACAACCTCATCATCACGGGCCTTGAACCACAACTCTCCCTTCTCAACATCGATACTTGCTTTCGAGTGGCTAAAAATGGATGCCCAAGAAGGATAGGCATGTCTCGATCTTCTTCCATCTCTATAACAATGAAGTCCATAGGGAAGATTAAGGTGTCAACTTTTACCAGTACATTCTCAACTATCCCTTTTGGTCTTGTTATCGAACGATCTGTAAGTTAGAGAATAATCGATGTTGCCTTCATGTCTCCCAATCCAAGCCTCCTAAAAATAAAAAATGGCATAAGGTTAATACTAGAACTGAGATTAATAAGTACTTTTTTAAAGATTTGATCTCCGATGGTGCATGGAATAGTGAAGCTCCCGGGATCCTTTATTTTCTGAGGTAGCTCCTGGCTAAGGACTACACTATAACCCTTTGTCAGTGGAATGACTTCAAAGTCATCAATATTCCTTTTCTTTGAAATGAACTCCTTGATCTATTTTCGGTAGGTGAGCATTTGCTCAAATGCATCTAGGAGTGGAATGTTGATGTGCAGATTCTTGAAAAGCTCTAGGAACTTCTAGTAGCTTGGATGCGAAGCTTGCTTGTTTACCCTCTATGAAAATGGTGGTGGAGGGTACACTCTTTCTGGTTTTGTCTTGGTAACTTCCTCTACGGGCTTTTCCTTAGCTACTATAGTAGGAGTTACTCGTAGTTCTTCTTCCTCCTCACCTACTAGCTTAGCTGATGGCCTGACTACTGGAGTTGCCATATTCTTCCCTAAATCGAGGCCACTTCTGGTAGTAATGGCCTTGCATTGTTGTTGGTTACTTGGCAAAGGCTCGATGTTACTCGGAAGTGATCCTTGCTATCTTACATTTAGCTGCGATATGAGCTGACTAATTTGTACTTCCAAGTTCCAGATTGTTGCCTCGTGACTCAATACTTACTTTCGTAACTCGTGCTCACTTTGAGCATCTTGTGGTGGTGGTGCTCGCAGTTGCCATCTTTGTTAGTATAGCTGATATTGCTGAGGTGGAGGACCTTGTGTATTGCCTCCTCTGAATAGTGGTCTCGGATGTTGGGCCACCTACTGACCTGCATTGTTCTTCCACGAAAAGTTTGGATGGTTTCTCTAACCAGGATTATATATGTTGGACTATGGATCATTATTCTGGTTGGCATTTCTTACAAAATTAACAGGTTCAGCAATTAAAGAACAAGCGTCCGTACCATGCAGGCCAGTGCAAATTTCACATACCTTAGAAGAAGGCGACGCTTGTGATGTCATTGAACTTTGGAACATCTGCGTGAGTGTTGCGACTTGTGCCTTCAAAGCAGCAACTTCACTATTGTCTTGAATACTAGCGACCTTTCTCCTCTCAGTACGATCACCCCATTTATGGTTGTTAGTGGCCATAGCTTCGATGATTCGAAAACCATCAGCTTATTCCTTTTCTGTCAGATTACCTTTAGCAGCGGTATCCAAGTTGACTCAGATTTGCTGCTCATATCCATTGTAGAATATTTGGATAAGCATTCAATCTGGCATTTGGTGATGTGGGAAGTTGCGGAGTAATCCCTTGAAGCGATGCCAGGCTTCGTTGAGAGATTTGCCACCCTGTTGCTTAAAGTGAAAAATTTTATTACAGAGTTGAGTGGTTTTACCTGTAGGATAATACTTTGCCAGAAACTTGTCGGCTAGTTCCTCCCATATGGTGAAAGTTCTGGCAGAAAATGAATCAACCTACTCTCGAGCATCGTCCTTCAGGCTATATTTGAACAATCGAAGTTTGATGGTATCTAGCGAGATACCATTATACTTGATCGTCGAATAATGGTCTTCGAACCTTTGGATATGCTTGGCGGGGTTTTCAGAAGGGTAACCTCCAAATTGGTCTTGTTGAACTATATTGAGGAGATTACTCTTTATTTCAAAATTGTTGGCCTCAACTGTTGGATAGGCTATGCTTGACCTAAGATCAACAAGCCTTGGATGCGATTTATTCCTCATGGCCCCAGGTGCGTTAACTATCTGTTGATCAGCCATCACTCTCCTGAGCTGGTTCCTCCTTTGATGAAAAGTATGTTCAATCTCAGGATCGTACTCTTGGAGAGGTTGGTTGTCTCGACGGGTAACGGGCATACACTTCCTGCACTATTACTACACTTAACAAACAAGATCAAGCGTAGTGATAAACAAGTAGTGTATAAAGCTTAGTCTCAAAATCTTGAACACTATATCCAATATTAACAATAACAAATTCAAATATTTCCCTGGCAATGGCGCCAAAAACTTGATGCATCCAAACTTGGTTCTAAAATACGTGCAAGAGTACACGATCGCAACAAGTAGTAAAGTGATAAGTTAAGTCAAGAAAAAATCGAATTCGTTGCTAAGTACTGGATTATGTAATCGAGATCTTAAGCTAAGTGAATCAATTTATAGTTGTTGAAAATGCTAAACTACGGATTTTAATATTGTAAGAACTTAAGGTTGTCAATCTTAAGTTGTTAGCAATATCGAATAACAAAGATGAGATTTGATCCGAATCAAGCTATCACTATTGATCCAAGAATCAACTATGAACAATTAGATGTGCTTAAAATCAAGTTGTTACTCCTTAACTTATAAACACATGCACATATTCATTTTAAGCAAAAGTAAAGCACTTTGAAATGTAAAAATGAAATCTATGCCAATGAAACAAAGGTACCTCTTTGATTAATGACTCAGAATGTTGAATACAACCCTTGTTCTCCAAGAAAGCAATAAAAACGAATCTAAGCTAACATTGAAGTCTTCAACTTTGATTTTGCCTATTCTACTCCTTGGACTTCAATGCATTCTTCCTTCGTTGCCTCCTCCATTTATAGCCATTCTAATGTGCTTGCCAGAGGGGATTGAGCTATCTTGGATCAACAAAATTGGCTGCAAGTTGATCAAATTGAGGTTGCAAGTGGATTGCTTTTGGTTTGCAGCTTTTCTTGACTTCTGCCACCTGTGTAGCGATCGCTACAGCATGAAAATCGGGAGTGTAGCGATCGCTATAGCTTGTAGCGATCGCTACACCTGGTTTTTCAACTTTTTCTTCTTCTTGAACGACCGGTCGCCTACTCCAATTCCTACAAAAACATAAATAACATCGACAAGGATCTGAATTCTCAACTAAACACGAAGACACGAACAATACTAAGCTAGATATGAATAAACCTACTCAAAACATGCCTAAATGATATGCAAAATATGACCGAAAACATGTACGTTTACACGTACATCAACACCAAATCAAAAGAGAGAAACAAAGATCGGAGTTCAGATCTCACAAGTGAACTCACCGATCGTCACAACTCATTTTGCTATTTTGATATAACTCAATCTACAATTTTTATATAACTTAGTGTACCATCTAGAAGTTGAGATACGTCGTTGCCATAAAGATATTGAGCTGAGAGAGAAAAGTAGGAATTAGAGTCAGGATCTCATCGGTAGTCTCACTTGCTGTCGTCAACATCTCACCGGTCATCTCAGAGTCGTGTTCTTACTGTCATTATTGGCTCTGGAGCCTTAGAACGTAACATATTTCCTATCTGACGTTGCTCTACATCGACGTCAATTTTATTTGGGTCGAAAAAGAGTGAGTGAGAAGAAAGAAAATAAAGAGAAGAGAAGTAGAGAGAAAAGAGAAAGAAGCAAAAATGTGGAGAGAGAGAGAGAGGATGAAAAGGGAGATGGTAGAGAAAAATCAAGGAAGGAAAAAAGAGTGAAGATGACATAAATATATCCGTTGAATTTTCTTTGCCAATTTTTTAATGTGCTAGAGACCGCAAATCTATTCCTCAACCAATCGGAAAAGACTACTAAGTCAAGAGTACCAAATCCAAACTCCTAAATATAATATCCGTCATATCAAGATCGAAAATAGAGATAATATTACACAAGTCTTATGTTTCTTGAGCCTTTGTCCGAATAAATAACGAGTGTTTTTTAACAACAAATTTATATATAAAAAAGTGCAAAACAGCCGAAGCGCCAATGCCATTGCGAAATCCCAATCTCTTCCCGAGGACTGTCAACTAACCATAAGCCATAACCGTTGGCCAAAGGGAATCAAACCCTTCCTTTCTCGAACCCTTTTAACCATATCCCTCTCTCTCTATCTATCCCCATTCTTCTCTCCCTCCCAAGTCCACACCTTTATATTCTGTGCCCTAAAATCCAATCTCCCATTTGGATAAAAAAAAAAAAATTCCCCCTTGGGTTGCCTTTCCCTTCCGCTGCTATCTATAAAGCATCAATCTTTATCTGCTGATTCTCATTGGAGGCGCGTAACCCATAGAGCTATGCGTTAGTTGCTCTGGCTGCTCAAAGGTATTGCCTTTTTTATTGCCCATGTACGGTTTCTCGTCAAGGTTTTCGATTCGGGGATGATTTGGTTCCTTGGTCCTTTCAGTTCTATTGGCGTTGTGGTTGGTGTTTTGGATTTCATGTTGCTGTTAATTACCCGGGTTTATGTTTCTTTTTAATTGGGTTTGCCGGGTACTATAGTTCGCGTTTTATTAATGTTGGGAGCTAATCTTTGTTGACTATCTTCTATTCTCTTGTCACGCTAGGTTTTCGGTGTTTGCTTTCCCTAGAGTTATGAGTTGCATTGCTCAGTAGAATGAAAAGAAAAGTTTTTGGAATCGTAATTTTAATCACGCCTCGCCTGAAAATTTTGGAATTACAGGCAATGATGATGACCCTTTAGCTCTTCCGAGTTTGATTTAAGAGCATATACAATGCTATTGTTGTTTCACCTCTTCTGTTTTGCTACAGTGGATTCCTGACCTGTGATGAAAACTGGGTAATCTGCCAAGGACTCCTTGACATATTGTGCATAAAATGCCGGTTGATCAGCGCAGAAAGCGGCTTAACGATGCCAATGGTGCAGGCTCAAGCTTGTGTGATCATTACAAGTTAAAAAAGAAGAAGTTTGAATTGTTGAAAGATCAAAAGTCAAAATCGCACATCTCTTTAGAGTGGGATGGCATGCAGAGTAAAGTTATCGCCAGAAGGGATCAGGTTTCCTTAAGTAAGAGGGTTTTGTGGCCATTTGTCAATTCCATTCCTCAGAGCCACAGCCACTTAGCAGATGTGTTTTCTGTTCCACCGGAAGTGTTTGGGATGAAAAATTTGAAAGAAGTTCTTTCGTACGAGGCAAGTTTAGAACTACAATCAGCATTCATTGAGTTTCTAGACGTTTTATGCAAAACAGATGTCATGAATTGCACAATCAGAAGCACCACATGTTTTATACACAATATCTCGTGCCGACAAGATAGCTTTTCGCATTTGTGTGATTTTATTTTGAATTGGTACAGGTGTGGCACAATTGTTTGTCCGAGAATGAGAAGAAAAGTCTTCTACAGTTTATCCCTGATGGTCAAAATCAAGAAAGTGTTGTGGAAAAATTGCTTTCCGGAGAGAACCTTAATTTTGGAAATCCTTTCCTAGAATGGTATGTGTTTCATATTTGTTCATGCGAACTAGTGTTTTTTTCTCCCTCAGCTCACCGATGAGTGGACTTCATCTTTCTTTCTTGACATCAAGGTAGTCACTAGCGCAATAGCGGGCAATAGCGGTGACCCCCTCAAAATGGCATAGCGGGCCGCTATTTCCCGCTATTTCGCGCTATAGCGGCGCTATAGCGGGAAAAAAGCATAGCGGGTGGGTCGGATTTCCGCTATAGCGCGCTATTGACAACCTAGCTTGACATGCTGGTCTTCTTCTTCTCTGACGATATCATGCCTTGAGGTTTCATGGATGACATGCTAGTTCATCTTTTAAGTGTTCAATATGTGCTATAATTGTCGCTTTTCTATTTTTGTTTTAACACTCTCTGTTTGCAGGAGTGCAAAACTTTGTTCGGGAAGTCTTCATCCAGATGCTATCATCCAGCAGGAAGAATGCCTGATTGATGATAAAAGAAAATATTACACTGACGTACAGAAGTATCATACTGAGTACGTGGATGATCTATCTTGCTTTCAATTGTTCTCTGTCTTATTGCGTCATAAATCTTTATATTTTTTTATGAGGTTTGGCCGTAGGCCTCACCACGAATTGAATTGAATTGAATTCGAATTATAATTCGTCAAATTCGAATTAACAAAATTACGATTCGTATTCAATTCGTCCAAGAATGAATTCGAATATGAATTATAAATTTTTGAATTCGAATTGAATTCATTCGAATTTGAATTACTTTAAATATTTTAGTTTTTAAAAAATGTTAATTTTTTTGGGAATAAATAATTAAAAGATTGAGCTTGTACTTAATGTACCAAATTAAGTTGCCTATGTAACATTTGCTTCAAAAGAATCAAAGCCCACGTTGTTCTATTTTAGAACTTGTGTTCTAAAGGATAAACGACTCATTTTCTTTTCATTATGGACTGAAATAACGGACATTGGCAACTATTTGTTTTTCTCTATTTTTGAATTTTTTCATCCTTTTATATATGTAATTCGACGAATTATTCGTCGAATTGAATCAAAAATTCGATTCGACAAATGATTCGACGAATTGACGAATTATGATTTTTCAATTCATATTCAATTCATCCTTGGACGAATTCAAATCCGAATTAGGATTCATTTGAACTGAATTGAATTCGAATTGAATTTTTTACGAATTGAATCGAATCGAATTTGAATTGGATTCGATTCATGGTCACCCCTAGGTTTGGGTACTCCTTTTCATCTGTGCTTGACATTCCCCTTGCTCTATGGCAGTATGATAAAATATTTGCAGAAGTTGAAGGAGACATGTGAAAGCAGCAAGGATCCTGAAACTGAAGTTTTGGAAACGATACAGTGGTTAGTGCTCAAATATTTTAATTTTTGGTTTTCTGAGGTAACTTTTGGAGATTTGAATTTGGAGATTATGCAGGTCCTTAGTAAGGTTTGATTTTGTAGATTATGCAAGCTCTTGGGTAACTTTTAAGTCTTACAGCATGGGCTTCTGTTTCAAGCTACTTGATATCTACCTAATTTTGAAGTTGTTAAAGTGCTTACTTTTTGAAAGCTGAGATGGATGCGATTTTTCCATTTTGGGTCCTTGTCCGCGGGGTAAGATGAAGGAGAAGGATTTCTAGAACGTTTTAAGTTGCTAAAGAGCTTACTGTTATGTGGGGGAGATTTAAGTCATTATTTTTTATATATTCTCTTGTCCATATATAGTTTATTTAATCTGAACCTTCTATTCTGTCAGCCTGGAATTAGTCCATCCTGGAACTTAGTTTCTGCTATGCGTCGGGTCAAATATGTTAATGCTGGAGACGGTTTACGGGTTTAGTCTCCTTGGCCGTTTCCAGCTCGTGCTCGTAGCTTTTGTACTGGTTCTTCTGAAATGTTACTTTTCGGAGGTGCTATTTCTTACTCCAATGACTTATGGTCAGATTCACTTCCTAACTTTTCACTCATCAAGATCTAATTTGTAATGTGGAATCAAAGTAGATCTGGACGCTGGTCCTAGTGTTTTCAGTTGCCATGTTAAGTTTTGGTTTTATGCTTCGTCTGTTTGGCGTTAGCTTGAGTCTGTTGGTCATTCTTGAAATGAGCAGGTCAAGAAGGGACCTGAAGAAAAAAAGATCCAGAATAGATAATGGATCTAGTTTTCATAGTTGTAAGGATGTTCTTGCCACCACATCTGATTCTTTATCCTTGGCCGAAGAAGATAAATCTTGCAGTAGTGACTATCAGATCTCACCAGTGACGAAGGGGAGAACACTTAATAAAAGGTAATAACAAGCTCACCATTTCTTGTATGTCTAGTGTTTATGCATCAGTGATTGGCGACTTCCATTGGTGCTTTTTACATGTATGTGACATGTATTGTCTTTTTAATGGGAATAAAAGAACTGTTTGTGACCAGAAATAAGAAGTGAAATAGGTGCTGACTGAATAATGATGGCAGCGGATTTAACAGAACTGTCTAGGGTTATCATTGATTGGGTGTGTATGGTTTGCTGGGTTCTGAATTGAAGTAGTGTGTTCTGTTTTTCAGTTACTGTGGTTATGTGCATTTTTTAGATTAGGGTATCCTTTTTTATTTTTTTTTTATTGCTCCTGCTTGTATCACCACACCAAATTCTGCATGGATGTCAGCTGTGCCCACAATTATTGATTCAGTACACCACAAAATTCTTTATCTAATTTTGACAGCTTTGCTCAGATTTCTCATGTGATGCTGAAAACTTCCAATGTGTCTTTGCTGTCAGGATCCATCACACCATGTCAAAGAAGGAGAAAAATAAGAAACAATTGATTACTTCAGATGATGCAAGGAAAGGAGAAGCAGTGCATAAGCGTAATATTGACCAAAGTGGTGGTGCCAAGTATATGTCAATTTTGAAGGTCTGTGTTCTGTTCATCAAGTTTTTTTAGCTGCATCATATTTCATGTTAGAGGAATAGTATGGTCGTTTTTTCTTTTCCTGGGGCTGTGGGTACCTAGATGGAAAGTATAGTGCCAGATTACCGGTGGAGCCTGCTAGTGGCCCTTCAGTGTGGGACAGGCATGTCTTGTTGGTGACAACCTTGGATAAACACGTTTCACTGGCCACTCTGATCCGGAGGGGGGATGTGATATAATTGGTGAAAATAGAACTTCGGTAGAAGAAGATGAGAGTGAATTTCTGTTGATGAGCAGTAGAGGCAATGATTCACAGGTCTCTTTCATCATGTACTGAAACAATATGGTGCCACCTCTGTTCTTAGTCCGCGCTATTCACAAACACCAGGGCTCGAGTTTTATTTGAAGGATAGATCTGTACAACAATTCAAACAACATACAAATCACTGGATTTTCTCGAGGATTCAATCATTGTGGACTTGGTCTCTCTCACAGATTAGCAAAAGGCAGCATGATCTGGTGAAGAGTATGGAGGACTCTGGAAAAAGCACAGAGTCGAAGTCACTCAATCACTTATTAGGTACTATCGATGCTACACGTGTGCAACCATATGAAGAATTTGTAAATGAAGAAAAGAAGAAGTTGCAGGAGCATTGGTGAGCTTATTATTGAAGACTTTTTCGTTTTAATACTTGTACTATAAGGAAACTGTCAACGTCCTTTTGATTGTTTCCTTTTTTATTTGTTCGCTATAGGCTGCAATTGGTGATCATGGATCTTCCTGCTGCATATGCAAAGTGGAGAAAGGGGCAACTAGAAAGAGGGGAGATACTTATGTCTTTGAGTCAGGAAATCGACGACAAGCTGAACTCTTCCTTGGAGGTTTAGTTTTCTTTTCTGTGCACAAATATGTATCTGAATTTCTATTGGACCTCTATCGTTTCAATCTTCGCCATTGATATCTTAATTGGTTTTTTGAATGCCGTCATCAGGATGAGGAAAAAGAGAACTCTGAGATGGTCTTTGAAGATCAGAATGACAAAGGAGAAATAAAACTTGAAGCCACTGAGGAGGTTTGGTTGTCCCAATTTTTTCTCCTTCTGTTCCATTTTCACCTCTGCTCACCTCTGTATTTTATTTAGTAGTAGCCATAGAATGTCAAAGCTTTATTTAATTATTATATTAAATAAATAGGGTTTTTCTTATTAGCTAACACTTATTGATCGTTCAGGAAGAGGAGAATCAGATGCAGGAAGTTCGAGACGATGGAGAGGGAAGCAACCAAGAAATCCTATTGATGATTGACAAAGATACTGGTTCCAGCTTCCTTCATGAGCAGAATGATCAAGATGCTAGAAACCAGGAAACCAGCATCGAGACTTGTGCAGACACTGCTTCTGGCTCATCTCGTGGCATGTCTCCAGACCATGCTTCTTCTCTAAGTGGTGGCAATTATCCGAATGACGACGGTGTTGGTTCTGGCTCGCCTCATGATATCTCTGCAGATCATGCCTCTTCTCTGAGTGGTGACCATGATCCAAACAACAATTTTGCGGAGTATGAAAGTATTCTTATGGCCTGCAAAACAGATGATCTTCCTCCTACATCCAAGTTTTCTATGAATGGGAATACTGCTGTTGCTTCAGTCGATCCACTAATTCCCTTTTCTTCTGGGGGTAATTTGTACTCGAGGAATACAAGTAGTGGAGATTCTTCTATGTATCAAGGAGCTTCTAGCTCTGGGGGAACTGGGTATGTGGAGGGTGCAGAAAATCCAGACCCTTCTATTTTTCAAGGAGTTGCACTCTCTTCCAGTGGAGAGATATTCCCTGTGGATGTTAATGATCCAGTGTCTACGAGAGGAGGGGGTATGTATGAAGTGGATTTGGACAATGATCCTTCTGTTAGGCAGGGATTTCCAGTCTGTTCAGGTGGAGTAGTATACCCGGTTGATGTAGACAATGCAGATTCTTCTATCTGCCGGGGTGTTCCAGTCTCTAGCCATGATATGTGCTTAGATAGATCAAACAATGTCAATTCTTCCATTGGTAAGGGACCTATTTCTTGTGGTGGAGATGACTGGTCTATGGTAAACTTAGGACATTCTTATTATAATTCTACTAAAGAAGAATATTCATCTCATCGAGATGGGCCGCTACATCATCAAGTTAATGGAGCACAACACACTACCTTGGTTGATTTGGAAGGAGAGACAAGGAAAAATGTTCTACCCCGGCATTGTGATGATTCTTCTTTCAGCTCATATCCAAATCTTGATAGAAGTGGATTGCTCCAATCTCTTTTCACTGGGCAGGAGATGCCTTACCAACTTGAACAGAAGAACACGGGATTAGATTTCCGGTCAGCAAATGATGTGTTGCTGCAAGATGGTGTGTTTGTTGAACGTATGCAAGGGGAGAACCTTCAGTCCTTCATAACAACGGATAACGGGAAGAAAACAAGTGGTGGTAACTACATCCGTCAGAATCTAACTGATGAAATGTATCCGGAAGGAGGTGGGTACTTGATCCCAAGACAAGGACATCCACAAGCTAGTCTGCCAGAATGGGCTTCGAATCAGGTTCGCATGCACACAAGGACCCAACCTCAGTTACCCAATAATGGAATACCGAGTCAGAGCTGGTTTCCTGGTCAGCATCAAGTTCGTGGGGTTTGGAGTGATTCTAATGGAACCAGTATCCCAACTCAAAGTATTGTGAATCAGACAGATCAGAGCCTCTATGGTGTCCTCTCTCAGTGCAACAACCAGTTGCGTCCGGATAGACACTTCGATTCAATAAGTCCCGCAGAGCAGTTCATGCTACCCAGAAACTATGAGATGATGAGTGCAGGTGCTCCAAGGATCAGTGATGCTCTACCACCACAGGCACCCTCCCATCCTCTTGGCTTCTTGGGTGGACATGACACAGGTGGTTCCTTAGTGTCTGGAGATATGGCATGGATGAACATGTCTCAGAGCTCTACGCCTCAAGATCCATTGGGAAAACCTTTCTTGAGGTCTTGGAACCAATGACAGCTTTTTCCCGTGGTCTCGAAAGACTTGAGACCTCTGAGCAGGAGGAGATATAGGTAATGGCTCTGTTTTGAAGAGAGAAACTCAAGCAAGTTCAGGAGGATATAGGTATTATGTACATACCAATCAACCACCTTTTATACAAGAGGGAAAGAGAAACAGCTGCTTGTACATATCCTAGTTGTTAGATGGATGATGATGCGGGCGAGACCAAAACTAGGAAAAGATCAAATGTTCCAGCTATTTTGTTAGGTAGCTTGTTTTCTTGTTCTAGCTGCAATTTTTAGACAGACGGTTGTCTGTTCCAATAATTTTTTCGGAGAATATGAACTGCTGTGCCCTCTGAATTGGTATATGCATAATCACGTTGCACTAGGCCAAAGCATACAATATTTGGTTTGGCTACATGTTTCCATTGTCACCACTACCTATGACGTCATATTTAATCCCGTGATCTCTAGTCTTTTTCTTTACATCTCTTTATGGTCACTTGTCTACATTTAGTCACTCTTGTATAATCACTGATTTATATTAAGTCCCCATTCTATGATCACCCACCTCTATGAAATCACCATTTTATGGCTACTTGAATTAATTTTGAAATATACTAACAAGTACTTGGGTTGAGTGGTAAGGGTCTCATCTCAGTTTAACCAAGGTCTCGATTTCGAGTTTTGGGAACGCAACAGTGTTAAAACTATTGTTGGGAGAGATTTGCCACCTGTAGGGGTCCCACCCGACTCGAATCCTAGAGTAATAGGCCTAGTGAGATCGCACTCTTTTCTCTTTCCCCTCCCTCTCCCTCTCCCTCTCTTCTTCTCTCTGGCAAGGAGTAGTATGTGTCATTGAAGGTGCCGAGTCTCTAAAGGATCGTAGCTTAATAAAAAATCTAAAATTATTGGACCTATTTGATAATTTTTTAAACCATGTGTTCTGATTGCATAAAATGCGATAAGATGATGCACTAAAGTGTACTTTTTCCAAACATGAAATAAGTCCGACCAATTTTTTTGGTGTGTATTATTTGAGTATATTTATTTATACGATATAATAGAGTTCCTCAAGGAAAAGAGAAGTTGTGGCCGAGGTGGGTTTGGGGAAGGAATTAAAAGAAAACGGAAGAGCAATCAATGTCATAATAATAATAATAATAATCGGAGTTAATAGGCTGTTTAATATGCTTTGAAGCAGTTGGATTCCAAAGAAACCCTCTCCACCTCCGCCGGCTCTTCCAAAGTTGGTAAATTGAGCTCCGCAAATACAATAACGGATCCCAATTGGCGTTGGAGATACAATTCTTTGGAATTTGCTTCTCGAGGAAGATATGAAAGGGATGGAGAGTTCAAAGAAGAAGAAGGAAGTGATAAGGCTGGAGAGGGAATCTGTAATTCCCATTCTCAAGCCTAAGCTCATCATGACTTTGGCCAATCTCATTGGTTTGCCTTCCCCTTCTCTCTCTCTCTCTCTAACTTCACTTGGGTCAGCCAGCTTCAGTTTAAAGTTCCAATCTTTAGCTACCCTGGTCTCAAAGTTGTCATCTTTAGCTACCTCTTGGCTAGTGTTGTTACATATATTCGTATCCTTGTTCGAACCCAATTCCCCGATTCTTAACCCGTTGCACGCCTTTGTTTTACCCGCCAGTGCTATTCCAGGATTGCACACTTTGCGGCATTTGAAAGATAAATGAAAACATATGCTAGATTTCGGAGCTTCTGACATTTTTGCATTTGTGCAAATCGTTTGTTCTGGTTAATCAGCAGAAAGTAAGGATTTTGATTGATCTGGAATGTCACTGTCATTAGTAACATTATGAATATCTCAACTGGCATCGTCTTTGTTTTGTACTCGCTGTTTTAAAAGTTAACTTTGCTTTATCTGCTTTTCTTGTGCTGCCATGTGCTTCTATGCAACTTTAAGCAGTGAATACAAACATCTTGCAGAACATAGTTCAGACAAGGCAGAGTTTCTGAAGCTCTGCAAGAGAGTAGAATACACTATCCGCGCCTGGTACCTTCTGCAGTTCGAAGATTTGATGGTATGCCATGTTGTTCTCTGCTATCACCACGTCTAAAAATCATTCCGCTATTACTACGTCTTGTGCTGACTGTCCACGCGCCAACTGTCTGCAGCAACTATATTCTTTATTTGACCCTGTATCTGGGGCTCAGAAGCTGGAGCAGCAGAATCTGTCTTCTGATGAAGTTGATGTACTTGAACAGAATTTTTTGACATATCTATTTCAGGTGCGTTATGTTATTTTATATGCTGTGATAAACAACTGCATGAGAGAATTCTTAGCTTCAGGTGGTGCTTTCCAATGGCTTGTTGTACTCTACTATAGATTCTATGAAACAGTGGTTGGTTGTTGTAGTTAGACCTTACAACTATGTTAACGCTGTCCAAAATGATTCACAAAATTCCCTTGAAGTTTCAATTCAAAATACTTGGGTGGCTTTGTGAATCATACGAAAAAATATCATGTTCTTTCACGCTTGTTATGCAGGTGATGGAGAAGAGCAACTTCCAAATTGCAAATAACGACGAGATTGACATTGCATTATCTGGCCAGTATCTTTTGAATCTTCCTATCACTGTTAATGAGTCCAAGGTCCATATCATGCTCTCTTCTAATGTTGTTCTTGTTCTGCACGGATAAATGTGTTTACATGCGTAGACCTAAAGACTTTTATCTGGGTTTTTAACTTCTCTTATTCTGATGTCCTTTATCAATTTTGAGTGTAGCTTGACAAGGAACTTTTGAAGAAATACTTTGCAGAGCACCCACATGAAAACCTACCGGATTTCGTTGACAAGGTATCATACTGAGAAGAAATTTATGGCCCTAGTCTCCATTTAATTGGTTTGATATAATAGCAAGGGGTTCTATTGTCCCTAGGGACTGATCGTGTGATAGGAAGCTTGGCTGAATATAGCTAATTTGTTCTTGTTTATCACAGTATGTCATCTTCCGACGTGGGATTGGAATTGATCAAACTACCGACTACTTTATCATGGAAAAAGTGGACATGCTAATTGGACGCTTTTGGGCATTTCTTTTACGGGTTACTCGGTAAGCAGCCTGTAGTTAGCAATTTTGGGAATTATGTACATGAATTAGGTGGCATATGATTGCCGCTATAATCGTGTGATTTTCTACACAGTGCTGCTGATCATTTATGTGCATACCTTCTTTAAATTCCAAACATTATATATCATGCACTCTCTGCTTCATTAGTAGTTCTTTCTTGATTAGCATATTCAATCATTTAGTACGGAAGCACAAATAGCAAGTACGTGAAATACTCTTCATATCTGCAAGTGCTTTTAATCTTGCAGACAATGATCCTTATGTACTTATTCTCTTATTTGCACAGAGCGGAAAAAATCTTGTCTAGAAGGTCAAGCAAACGACATAAGGAGCCAAAAAAGGATGATGAAATTAATGCTGAAGCAGATAGCGAGGATTTATACGTGGAACGAATACGTTTAGAGAACATGGAACTAAGGTTTTGTGGAATTGCTTGCAACTTCTTATGTTCTTGAATTTTAGCCTCTCTGATATCTCTCTGTTTAATATCTCCTGGCCCTGCCGCAAGTAATAGACTTCTTGATTAAGCAAAAAATTTCCACTACACCCGAGTGGAATGATTATTATGCATAACATTGTTAAAAGAACTTCCAATTTTCTTGGTTCTATGCCCTTGTTTTTCTTCTAAATGAGGAAGGGTGAACTTTTGGGAATATTCTGGTTCCTTTCCGTGTTCAGCTTCTCCTGCATTTTCCTCACATTATTTACCCTACTTGTTTCAGTTTTCGCAATTTGCTGAGTAAGACCAAAATCCAAGAACCTACATTCGACAGGATAATAGTTGTTTACAGGTACCGAAGATATATTTCAATTGGAGTGCCTTTATCTGAACATTTGCCATCGCTGCTTCCACTTTTAATAACGTCTATATTGTTGTAAACCATGTTTTTGGCGGTGCATGTCTGCTGAATCCTTTGTTGGAGGGAGGAATGAGGGTTTTTAGATGAAGAATGCTGCTGAACATTGAGCTTGTATTCTTTTGCATCTAAGAGAACTCGCAGCATAAAATTTCTGTCTTGCTTTGGTAGGCAAGTAGAGTTGTGCCTATTCCCAAGGATCACTTTCACACCAGGGCACTCTGATTTTCTTGACGATGAATTGTCCGTTGTGCAATGTGTAATTTCTTTTGCATCAATCTGCGTTGACTACCTTAGATTGCTTGCTCTAAGATTTCACAGAAATGAATTCTTTGGTTAACTCTTGCTTCCTTTTGTTTAACCTGAAAACCCCATGTTAATGTTTTACAATAATGAATACAGGGTATCAAGTGCCAAAACAAAAAAAGAAAGAGGCATATTTGTAAAGCATTTTAAGAACATTCCTATGGCCGACTTGGAAATTGTTCTTGTAAGACATTTTCCCTCTCTTCATGCATGATAAATCGTTTAGCACAGAAAGCCTGATGTTGAAACTTCATGAGTTGAACAGCCTGAGAAGAAAAGTCCTGGTTTGACTCCAATGGACTGGGTCAAGTTTCTTGGTTCGGCCATTGTTGGACTGGTGAGCAAAAGACTGATATTTATTTCCTTTGTGTTCATTCTCCTTAAACTTACCTAGAACATGAATTTGCAGGTTGCTGTAACTAGCTCACTTGAAATGCCAAACGCTGACCTTTGGGTCATTTTTGCTGTCATCTCAACAGTTATTGGATACTGTGCCAAGACATACTTCACGTAACTCTCTCTTTCTCCCCCTTCCCCTCCTCTTATTGGTTGAATAATCCCCTTGGTAGATCTTTAAAACTCCACATCAATCATGTTTATTAACCTTTGATCCGAATCTGTCAACTGACGGAATTATGTTTACGTGAACCTTTTGCAGATTTCAGGCTAATTTGGCTGCTTATCAAAACTTGATCACACAGTCGATGTATGACAAACAATTAGATAGCGGAAAGGGCACTCTTCTTCACTTGTGTGATGATGTGATTCAACAGGAAGTGAGAGACTGATCTCTTTTCTCTTTTAAGTGTGTCGTGCATATCTTCTGTTAACACCTCCGTACGTGGTTACATTGGCACACATAATGGGCATGTGATGTTGCATTTGTTGTTCCGTCTCACTGATTGGTTACCTAGACTCTGGGGCCATCATTAGTTATCCAAAGGTTGTGTAGTGAATCATCTGCGTGGAAACCAACAGAAGCATGATAAGCTGTGTTTTCATAACTTTATTCACAGCTCAAAAATGTTGGCTTTATTTAGCTGGGGATTTATCTTTGCGGTAGAAAAATAAATCTGATAATCAACAGATGCATGTTTTCTAGATTGCATATATCATTCATGATAATAAACCTGATTTTTCTGGCATATTTATAATTCTTTTTGTTCAACTTATAAAGTGGTGTAATTATTTTAGGTGAAAGAGGTTATTATTTCATTCTTTATATTGATGGAGCAAGGCAAGGCCACTAGGCAGGCAAGACCATTTTTTCTGTGTACTTGCTCTTATTTGTTGCCATTAACACTATTATCGAGCTTATCAGTTTGGGCCTCAGTTATTTCGAATGTTTATGGTGTTGTGAATTAGGATCTGGATTTGAGATGTGAGGAGCTAATCAAGGAAGAATTTGGTGAAAGCTGCAATTTTGATGTTGATGATGCAGTTGACAAGTTGGAGAAGTTGGGAATCGTCGGTCGGGTGAGGAACTGCTGATTTCTGGCTCATTTGAATCCAGAGGAAATTGTACTAGGATACAAGTTTGTCTTAAACACACTCAGATTTGAATCACAGTCTTCACTACCTTAACCAATGGACTCTCCTTGACCATCGTTTTTTCTTTACTGGTTGGGTGAGGAGACCAGGTTCTGACAAGCTACTCCGTATTCTTTACACAGGACACTATAGGACGATATTTCTGTGTCGGGCTGAAACGAGCAAACGAGATAATCGGGACCACAACAGAAGAGCTCGTCCTCAAGGCGAAGCAAGGTGTCAGTAGTTCTTGATCTTGTCCCAGCAAGGTGAGTTTTTTTATTCTTTACTTGAACCTTTCTAAACCGTGGATACTAACTACTAGTCTGTGATCTGATAGCTTCTTTCTGCATGCCCTTGCGCGGACATTGAGAGAGAGGCCACTACCGATCCCTTCGTCTTCCATTGTCGCTGCATCGTGTTGTTGATACCTGTACCGCATACACGAAGACGACCGTTTTGATTATGAGACTGCCTCTTGAAGAAATGGACAGATCACTGCTGAATCTGTATTTTTT
Organism: Hypericum perforatum; assembly: GCA_012979155.1. Classification (NCBI taxonomy): domain Eukaryota; kingdom Viridiplantae; phylum Streptophyta; class Magnoliopsida; order Malpighiales; family Hypericaceae; genus Hypericum; species Hypericum perforatum. Next base: position 65,384 of record SOPF01026095.1, read on the forward strand.
TTCTTTGGTTTGTGATTGCAACTGTTATTTCCTTAGATATGTCTACTAGTACATATTTTTCTTGTACATGGTAAAATGTTTCTACCTTAAGGATTGAGAATGAAGGCTAAGATGGATTTTATTATTTACAGACAGTTCATACTTTTATAATGTCCCCCGCTATTATGTCACGTGCGCAATTTGGATCCGTAGAGAGAGAGAGGATGGAAAAGACAAGAGTGGAAGTTGGGACAAGTGGCGTCCAAGGACAGGGGAAAAGAGAGAAGGGAACTGAACATTTCCCGCCACGCACCAACCGAAACATGCAATAACTAACTGTATTGTTCCTTCTCGGAATGTAAAATTATTAATTTATGCACAATTCATAAGTTTTACAGAAAAGGTAGAAATCGAAGGCACCTGGGGATATAGAATAAATGAAGCTTGGGATGGGGAAGAAAAAGAAGAAAGACATAATCCGGCTGGAGAGGGAGTCTGTGATCCCCATTGCCAAGAACAAGCTCGTTTACGCTTTATCCAGCCGCATCGGTAACCTACTGTCCTCTCCTCTCCTCCTACTTTTCTACTACATCATCAGCTCATCAAGATGCTATCTTTGTCTGCTATCCCGTCGTGTCAAATCTGATCGGATCTGCAATGGTTTGTTCATTTCTTTCTGCAAGAAGTTACGTGAATGGAACTCACAGACCATTTTACATGATTTATCAGAACAGAAAGCAGATCGTGAGGAGTTCCTCAAGCTATGCCACAGGATTGAATACACTATCCGCGCATGGTACCTTTTACAATTCGAGGATCTTATGGTAATCTCTCGTTTTCCCTCTTCGCCACCACTTCCAAACCAAATGTTTGCTTGTTTATTTTTGGCCTGTGCTTTGTTATGTGCAGCTACTTTATTCCTACTTTGAGCCGGTCCATGGAGCTAAGAAGTTGGAGCAGCAGAATCTGGAACCCCAAGAGATCGATGTTCTCGAGATGAAATTTTTGACGCATTTGTTTCGGGTTGCTTCTTCTTCTTCTTCATTACACTGACTAATCCGACCTTATCAAATCTGTGATGTCTTTCAAGTTGCGATTTAACATGCTTATGTTGCATTGTAAGAGTAAGTAGATTGATTCAGATAGCATTTTATCCTGTGAAGGTGATGGATAAGAGCAACTTCAAAATAGTAAGCGATGAGGAAATTGAGGTGGCACGATCTGCACAATACCGTCTCAATCTTCCAATCGTAGTGGACGAGTCGAAGGTCTCAATCTACTTGGCTGCACAATACCCTATTTCGCCATATCCATACCAAGGCTCTTTTGGACCTGCACTCATATTAAACATGATGTAGGTTGACTGCAACTTATTCAGACGGTATTTCTCAAAGCATCCCCGTGACAACCTCCCATATTTTGCTGATAAGGTAATATTTGCTTAACCCATCATGCTTGAAGATGCTTATGCATTTGCTCCACTCCTCCGCATCTGACGTTACGTTTAGGATGAATTCCGGCGCTGATAATTTGGTAAGAGCATAGACATCCAATAGAAAGTTTTTCTGTGGATGGTAGTGGTAGGAGAAACCTCTTATAGCTCTTTGAAAGCTATGAAGGACAACTGCTCTATAAAGCTGTGACTTCGCTGTGTCCATGCACTCATATTTCTCCATTTTTTTACAAATATTTCTCCATTTCTTGTAGTACATAATCTTCAGACGTGGATTTGGGATTGATCAGATGACCAGTTTCTTCTTCAAACCAAAGCTGAATACAATCATTGCAAGAATCTGGAAGTGCTTCATGAAAGTAACAGGGTAAGCACTTTCTTCCTGTTGGAGTAGATTCTGAAGCATAAAACTTTAATCCAGTTACCAAATCTGCAGCCGTTGGCTTTGAGATTGAATAGTTCTGTGGAACATCAAATAGTGTGAATCAACTTCGTCAACATATATATAGTGTTGGTTCTTGGAAGGGAGGAATGTCAAGTAGAGTGCAACAGAAATCATGGGATGAGATGAAAGTCAGAAGGACCAAGAACAACCACGAGGATTTCAATAATAATGCTGGGACTTCTACTTCCTGCAGATTAAAGAGAGTTCTATTTGGAAAATCAAGAGCACCAATTCGTAGACAAGATCCACAGCCTGTCGAAATCAACATAACAACAGAGCAAAATGACTTGTATGTTGAGCGAATCCGCATTGAGAAGATGAAATTCAGGTATCGGATATGCATTCCACTGCGGACAAGCTCATGAACTGATCTTGCAAATGCCTTCTTTTCACTGATTGCCTTCTAAAACTTGTCTTATATTCTTCAGCATCCCTAAGCTTTGCGGCAAAGTTACAATCCAGGAACCGACATTTGAAAGAATAATAGTAGTTTACAGGTGCTCGCTTGATCATGCTCTTCAACTTTTCAATTCCGGTAGTGGTCACAAATCATCTTCACTGTGACATTCGGAAGAACACTGCAAATCTCCTTTATACGAATGATTAGTGTTGGCTCAATGTTAGGCATTGATGACAAACTAATGATCCATCAGGAGTAGTTTAATTAGTTTTACAAACAATCTATACATGCAGGCGGGCAAGTAAACACAAGGGCATGGATAGGAATTTGTATGTAAAGCATTTCAAGAACATCCCAATGGCAGATATGGAGATAGTCCTTGTGAGTTCTCTTTTGTTCTCCATTACTTGAATCGTGTGATGGATTTCTCCTGTGATGGTTAACCTTGTGCTGGAAACTTGTTTGTTCTTCGTGCAGCCGGAAAAGAAGATGCCAGGCTTGACTCCAGTAGATTGGGTCAAGTTTCTTGTCTCTGCTGTCATTGGATTGGTCAGTTCCCATGACCTGCAAGTTGCACAACTGCTTTCTTCTTCTTATTCATTTGCAAGCAGTCACCGCTTACAAGGTTGCATGGGTGTCTGCAGATTGCTGTCGTCGGCTCACTTAAAAATCCGAAAACTGACATCCGGGTCATTTTCGCTATCGTGTCATCCGTAGTCGGATACTGTGTTAAGACATATTTCACGTTATGTCTAGCTGCTTGTTCCTTTTCACGTCACCATTAATTTAAGGCTAACTGTTGAAGGATGGAGACTAACGCAGACTCAGCTGCATGCAGGTTTCAAAAGAATTTGGTCTCATATCAGAACCTGATTACTCGAACAGTTTATGAAAAACAGCTGGACAGTGGAAGGGGAACTCTTTTACACTTGTGTGACGAAGTGATTCAACAGGAAGTATGTCAAAGTCAAAAACTTGAGTAAAAGAGGATTTGCTGGCACCATGTTTCTTTAATATACTAAGGAAAGTAACAAGTTGATTTTGTAGGTAAAAGAGGTAATTCTGTCATTCTTCATGTTGATCGAACGGGGCAAAGCTACGAGAGAGGTATGTCATGACTTTGACTAGAGCAATTAGACTTACCAGGCTCCAGATTCTAATAAAGACTACCAGGCTCCAGATTCTAATAAAGACTTCTCCTTGCTGGCAGAACATAAAATACATCTTAAATGATTGGCTAACCTCAGTTATTTATGTTCCCAAGTCCCTAAATTATCATAGTTTGATGAAGTTTCAGGGCATGATTAAGTTCTGTAGCTAACTAAATGATGCATAGCTTCGTAATGATCTAAACTAGGAGTTGGACCGGCAATGTGAGCACTTCATCAAAGAAGAATTCGGCGAGGACTGTAACTTTGATGTGGATGATGCAGTGCAGAAGTTAGAGAAGTTGGGGATCATTACTCAAGTAAGAACCTTATTCAAACAAACCAAAATTATCTTTGTTCTTAACACTTCCATTAATCAGCAATGGAACAACTGAAAAATCAGGATACAGATGGAATCTATACCTGTGTAGATTTGAGGCGAGCTAATGACATTATTGGTACCACCACTGAGGAGGTTGTCCTCAAGGCTAACGGAGGTTTTACCGATATTGAAGATGGTGAGATGAGAAGGCAAACTTCTGAAAGTTCTGATGAGATGGCGATGCAAGCTGATCGCTACTTTGACTTGATGCTTTAAGTTGTATTGTTCGGCTAACTATAAGCAACAACACAACTGTAGCGAGCTTCACTGCCTTTTGCAAGTTACAACATGCCATGTTTCTTATGGTCCCATTGCTTCTGAGAAAAATATGTACGTCCCAATTAGATAAGAACAAGGAAGCATCAAGGGACATAAAATAATAGAGTCCATCGCATTAACGGGACACAAAAATCAATTGCATATTCTAAAACCAGGTTTTAAATTGCATACCCACAACATAACCGTACCGCAAAACAATAACTTCGGAGGAGCCAAGGATGTCGAATGACTCACCAGTTAGCATACACTCGCTGGATCAATGGACTTCTTCCAAAGCTATACACATCCGACTGAACAGAGACCTGAAAGCCTACCGAAACCAAAGATAACAGTGTCTCCATTTCTTTAGAATATAGAGGTCAAATAACCCTTAATTTTTTATTACAAACGTGTGAGTGTCGGGTAAAAAGTAGAGGTAGAGATAGACTGAAGTTGGTCAAAACATCCGCAGAGACGAAAGATATGAGCCAAGGCAAGAGCTTATTACATTTGCTCAGTCGTTGTTACACATAATTGTTACTCACAAGATGCAGAAACTTGATTTGCTAAATCAGGTTCCTTGAAATGCAAGTTACTAGTCATATTTCTGTCTGATGTTCAACGTTCAAGTAAAAGGAAACGAGGGAGTTACTTAAGAGTTAAGAAGGAGAATAAGAAGTATAGGAGGTTTGATAAAGGTGGACCTCTTGGAGGAGCAAAGCCCTAGCTCTATTAACAGCATTGAAGCACAAGATTATATGCTCCTCCAGCTCATTCAGGTTTTCGACAAACTTAGCCTGCTTCCTCTGCAACTCCTTCAAAACCTCCAACACCAGATACTTCTCCGGGCCCCTCTCCAATCCAATTTGAACCAGCTGCTTATCGCCCTCCACGGCCGCATGCAACAGCGCCACTAACCGGTCAATGGTGTCGAGATCCTCCTTCAGCACACAAGTTCCCCTCGCCGCAGCATCCAGCTGCTTCATGTGCGCCGACTCCTTTTCAGCGAGTTTACTACCGGGGAAGCAAGTGCACAAACTGACAGGGGTCGCCACAAATGCAATGAGGGTGTGGGTGGTTACAGCAACCACGGTCACAATAACCGCCACCGTGCATCCGATGAGACAGAGGACGGAGCCAGCAATTGCGCGACGGGTTGAGCGAGCACGGGAGCGGGACTTTTGGGCGTTTTCATCCAGCTGTTGGCGAAGGGAAGAGAAGCAGCTTCGCATATCGTGGAAGTTGTGGGAGTCTGGGTCAGGGAAAGGGTTACCGAGCTGATCGAAGTTGGACAATGCATGGTATGCGGAGTCGCACTGGGACTGAGTGAAGAGGGAATCATCGTGGAGAGGGAGGACAGAGATGAGGGCATGGAGGGGGTCGTAGAGGGCACGGGCATCGAAAATGCAGCGGCGGAGGAGGAGGCAGAGGCTGGTGGCGCTCTCTGTGTTGTCGAAGTAGGAGGACACAATGCGGGTGAGGTTGTTACGATGAGCATGGCGGAGAGCTTCCTGGACGTGCTGGCGGGAAGGCTGGAGGATATGCTCAAGCTGGTGGAGGGAGTGATGCTCAGGTTCTTCCTCGTGGAGTTCGGGGTCGGGATTGTGGTGGATGCGGGACCACATCTCGACGTAGGAGTCGCTCTGGACGGCGAGTGTGTACTCACGGGTAAGGTTGGGAGTGGTGGCGGCGCTTGATGATCTCGGGGTCGCATCGCTCGGGCTGCACCCTACATTACATTGCATAGTAAAGTAGTTTCGGTTCAGGCATTTCGACAAACAGGAGGTGAGCAACTAAGAAAAGAAAAGAAAAGAAAAGAAAAACCCTCGGTCTTACCGTGGGAGTGAGGCGGGCAATGGTGGTTGAGGTCGAAGGTCTGCGGAGATGTCGCGGCAGACGGCGACGACACCGTTTTGATGGAGAGGCACTGCAGCATTTGCGACGATGCTTGGTCAGCGCCTTTGACTTACCAAGAGACGCACTTGTTAATGTTAATGGTGGGATTATTACTTTAGTATACCAATTGATTTATAATTGTGAAAATTTACATATTTGAATTGGATATAGACTAGATTAATTCCGTCTTCATTGTTCTGCAAGACCTATGAGTAATGAGAGGTTGAGCCAACTACTTTATTTATTTTTTTTACAATGATGAATTTTTCTAAAAATAATTTTTCTCGTCCAAAACATTTTTTTTTGTGTTAGTGTGCACAATTATTTGCAAATTTGCTATTAACAATTTTTTTTGCAAATCAAGTGTCCAAGTGACAACACAATTTTTTTTCGTGCATTTGGATCAATGCACAGATTTTTTTTCCGTGCAACCAATACATTGACAAAAAGGTCGGGTGTTGGTCAGAAATTTGAACATGAAATCATTACACGGATTTTTTGTCCGCCTATTTCATACAATACATGGATAAAAAATTTGTAATTTGTTAGATAGAATTACTCAAATATCTCAATTTTTTTTAGCCTATTGGTCCATTCAATATACATATTTTTAATCTATTTTTTTTGGTATTATTCAATTTATAAACACATTGACTCAGAGAACAAACTAGAAAAAGGATGTAGATATGAAAAAAAAATAAGCGCACATAAGGAAAATGCAAGTTCATATTTTCCTAATCCATCATCATAATTGTTATTACATTTTATCTGTTCATTATAGATACTTAGCTTTTTAATATATTAACAACTTATCTACTTGAAATGTTTGGTTTTTTACATTGTAACGTAGGATTGTCTAATTAGATATTAATTGATTAGTAACGTTTTAATGTAGTTGTTTGTTATTAATTGGTGTATTTATATAATATTTTGTTAGGGTATAATTGGTTGTGTGATAAAATTTTAGTTAACTTAATAAAAACAATTTACAGTAAACTACAACATGATGATTAATTTTGTTGGACCGATCAGACTGGTCGAATTAAATTTTACAAGATGAACTAGTCATACTACACGAATTGGTCAAATCGATAAGACCTGCTAAACTGATCTAATTGGTGAGATCATTCTACTAGATGGTTTGGTCGGACCTATCTTACTAGTTGATTTGGTTGAATTGATCGAGTTGGTAACATTGATAGCATAACAAGTTTATACATATTTTTTTCTAAATCAAGATATTTTGTGAACCTTCGCATTTAATATATCATATTTGATAAACATCATAAATAATCACATATTTACTTTATAAGTATGGAAATGCGGATTATAAGAATAAAGTTGAAATATGATGAAATAATTTACAACAACAGTCAAATCGATTTTGACAACCACGGTAGAATGGAAGTAAAGTTAAAATATCACGAAGATAAATTAATCTATGATAGTTTATTGAGAAAAGTAAATGGCAAGACCAAGGTTGGTGAGGATGAAGAAATTTATAGATTTATATTTAGATAATTTTGTAAAGATAGGAGATTTGACCAGTTAAGTAGCAAACATTAACCTTTGTCTCGATTGTCTTTTGAAATAATATGTTTCTGATAAGTTACATTATGTTTCCTCGAATATAATATTTTATCACCTTAATGTCACCATCAGCTGGAATCATGACAAGATCAAAATTATCTCAAAAATCATTCACAATTAATTAATTTGTTACTACCATACTTCGGGTGTGAGTCGGGTTCATGCCAAAAGACTTATGCATAATTCATACGATTGACCAGGTGTCTATCTCCATGTAACTACTTAATCATTGACAAGTAGACCTAACAAAATAGCAATGTCCTAAAGCTTAATTGTCATTTCTTCTATCGACATATGAAATGTCTGACTTAGACTACCATTAGTTCACCAAAACTATAATAACTGCAATCTCAACGGCCATAGTTGTACAATGTTCATCGGTATATGAAATGTGCGTGTATTGTTCATGGATTTTTTTATATGTATACTAATTTCACGAATAAAAAATTTGTGTATTGATCCCAATACACGAAAAAAAAATTGTGTTACTATGTAGACATCAGATTCGAAGAAAAAAAATTGACACAGACTTGTAAATAGTTGTGTACAATAACACATAAAAAACAAAATATTTTGCAAGGTGACGAGCAATTTAAGAAATTAATTCATAGAAATCATATATGCATATTTTTGGTTAGTTAAAAGATGAATAAATTTATTTCATGTTTGTAACATATTTGATTATATAATATTTTTTTATAAATCTTACTTTTTAATAGTAATTATAATTGTTGCAAATTCCACCAAAATAGATGTAAAGTGACTCGGAGGAATGTGGATGCATCTGAATTGACTAAATTGAAAATGTTTTCCACTGAAGTCTTAATACAACGAGCTAAGAGATGTATGATCAAATTAGAACAAGAAATACATTGGTATTATAGATTGCGCCATGAAGTAGTGAATCAAATAATATATAATAATTGTTTACAGTTTGACTTTGGTATTGACAATCAAATAATCATAATAAATGGTCTTCATGTTACACCAATATTAAATTAAACTTGTTGCTCATCTCTTACTTGTACAGGCTGCTGCTCACCTCTCTCTTTTTACACTTACCAAACAGCCGACTTTCTTCTCTTCTCTTTTCTTCTCTTAATTGCAAAACCCACATTAACAAACAAAATATATATTACTAAGTACAAAATGAAATGCGTATCCAAAGAATCACACCGACTCAACCTTACACCAACAATGGTGTGTGTCTTTACTTGGCAGCTCTGAACAAATGACTTCCCAGCGTCACCGTCAGAGCACCTTCCCCCATCAGCGTCGTCAGACTCGTCTCTTTCTCGAGTATCCGATCAAGTTCCATCACCACGTAGCTCATCGCGGGCCTTCTCTCGCTTGACCTCTCTATACATCGCATCATCAGCTGTATCAACTCTTCCATCCCTTCTGCTGTGAAGCTGCTCCCCATCTTCTTGTCAACTATTCTGGAGAAGTTGCTATAGTCTTGGATGTTCTGGACCTGCTCACCACCAAAATAATGCACCACTTTAGTTTCTATACATCCAACATTTCCAAGCACAGAGATTTCACAACCCTTTTCATTATTATGAAGCACAAGCAACAAGTTTGGTTACAAACCAAGTTCTTCTCCGACAATGTTAACAAGCACGTGATAGAACTAAGCGGACTGTTATGACAGAAAAATGCATAATGACTTCAGAGCCTACCCACTCAACCAAGTTCTCTGTAGTTTCTGGAAAAGGTGGCTGTGATGCCTCCTGCCCGCTAAGTAGTTCCAGAAGGAAAACACCAAAACTGAACACGTCGCTTTTATCCGAAAAACGTCTGAACTCGACCACCCTGCACGCGTGATAATGGATGAGTTAAATGCTGGTACAGTAGTATCAGGTATGAGCTGAAAAGGTTTTCAGTTGTAGTACTCGGGGGCCAGGAATATCTCATCTGCCATTGCTTGAGAGGATGGGCCAGCGATGTCCGTTCTTCCCAGGAAATTACGAAGTCCAGCATCTGCCACCTTCGCTATAAAGTTCTCATCTACCAGCACATTGGCTGTCTTGAAATCCTTGTGCAACAAACGTGGAGTCAGAGAATGCAGGTGAGCCAAACCTGTTGAACAGAAGATGCTATGAGATACACACTCATTTCCAGGCTTTCCTCGGTGAAAAAACATGTAAGAACTTCGCCAAGTTGGAAAGATAAAGAATACAGTAGGTCATTCCACAATCTATTCTAGCAAATATATATGTGTAGGAACGAAAGTCACGCTGAGATGGACAGAGCAAAAATGCTCACTGATTATGCAGATGATCACCTTTCGCTGCTCCAAAAGCTATGGAGAGTCTGAGCTTGAATTCCAGCTTCCCATCTGAAACTCGACCTCCTGCTGCAAAAGTCAAGAACATTCTTAAACAAAAGGATCAAGTAACGTATGCAAGACTCATGCTAACTAAAAACATCTTGCGGAACAAAATCATTTTGGAGGAATCAATTGACCAATGCTGATATGTTGTATAAGGAATGTCGAGCACCAAATTTTCCTCATGGGAGTCTTTTATAGCAAATTCTAAGCACAATTGCAAGGAAAAGGGAACAAATCTCAGTAAAGAGATTGGATAGAGAGTTACCGTACAAGTAACTGGAAACGCTACCACTGGGTATATACTCATAGACAAGGAGCTGTTGATTGTCTACCTGGCAGTAGCCCAAAAGTGTCACAATGTTCCGATGTTGTATGGGTGCAAGGTACCGAACCTGTAGTTACATTGAAGCCCTATCAGAAAAAACCGGCATATGAATATACTACCTTGGGAACCTGATCTGGAAAAAAATTAAAGGACAGGATATGCCATAAATAGTTAAGATTAGTGCCGAGGAGGCAATTCGATACAGTACCCCTCCATCATGACAACATATCTCAGCCAATGAAAGCAATTAACAACACACAAAAGATCATTCGAACATAACATAGTCAAAGGTATGTCAATCCCAACCCTCTGTACTAAACTAAAAAACCCCAACCATCTGTGAGTATTAAAATGTTTCAAGGAGCTTCATAGGATAGCTATATAAGATATTCATCATGGACTCGACTACGATTATGACCACCTCTTTCATGATTTTTTACAGTTAGAATATTCCTCCTATGAACTTTATCAATGTAAAGTGCCAGTAGTAGTGAAGAAGCAATAGGAAATGTATTTCTAGAGTTAGACCATTACCTCGTCAACAAATTCCTGAGTGGGTGTTCCAGGCCTCCTTTTGATAGCAACAAGCAGTCCATCATTGAGCAAACCCTTGTAAACTTCTCCAAATTTCCCGAAACCAATCAAATTTCTCTCGCTGAAATTGTTAGTGGCCGAGGACAATTCTTCCATCTGAAAACGCCTGGCTTCACGCAGTGCCAACTCAACACCATGTCTTCCGACTGCAATGCATCAGATAGAAAAATATATTAGGCAACCTATAAATTTAATCCCAGCTAACAATTTTCTTCATAGGAGCACGTGGATTACGAGCATTACCCTGAACAGACGGATCGGAAGATCCTGTTTCAGATGATCTTGACGCAGCTCTCTTGTGAAATAGGCAAAACCAAATAAGATAGGCAATCACCGCCAATGCCACGACTCCTGCAGCTCCTAATATGGCAGCAAGAGTCCTTGACATTTGGGATTGGAACCACTTCCACTATGCATGAAAATGCTGCTGGAAATCGAGCAAAACAACGCACGCCAAAGCTGGAGAAAGACCACCACCACAGGCGAAACCACATTAGCAAGTCGTGACAGAGGAAGATGGAATGGAATTCCACAAAGAAACTGGTAGCTGACCATAAAGCGCAACCGAAATCATATCCTGGCTGCCAATACAGCAAAAGAATAGCAAGAAATCCAAATGGTTGCAGAAGAATCCCACCGCAATCAGGAAAGTAAACGACAGTTAGAGATGGGCAAAAAGCTGGAAAAGGCGTGGAAAGCAGTCCAAATTTAAATAATAATAATAATAATAATAATAATAATAATAATAATAATAAAGACATCATTGTGATAATAATACTTACTTTTTTATTACAGAAATTGTGATAAAGAATACGACCAACCAATGCCAGCTTACCATTCAATATAAAATACAGCATCCAATGTAAAAAAGAGCCACCTCAACCAAAAGAAAAACACCAACTAGGATGGTGTCCAATGACAAATACTTTTAAATTGGTTAGCCGTGATCAGAAATATAATTCACCTTAATGTATTGCTAGAGAAAAAGGGCTAAAAGGTAAGTAAAAGCAGCTATTAGTTAAAATGTCGTAGAAAAAAAAGAACCTGTGTAAAGAGGAGGGGAGAAGCGAAGCCAGATCCTCAAAGTTTCCAGCTTCATTTGCAAAAAAAGAAACAAGGGTATTGCTCTCCCAGCGCCATAGTAGCAGGGGGTACGCTTCATCCACGCACCCACATTGCAAAAATGCAATCTTTGTCGTTGCAAATTACGGAAAGGTCAAAACTTGTGTTTTAACTAAGCAAGGGGAAGGGTCAATTCAATTAAATTCAACGAAATCAAAGGGAAGGAAGGACAGTGTAAAAGGGAGTGTCAGAATATACAAACAGTGGAGGAGGGATAATAAATGAGATAATAAGTAAAAAAAAGAGGACTCCCTCCCTCACTCTTTTCTTTTCGTTGTCTGCTGGGACTGAGGAATCGAACCCAGGAGAGAGAGAGAGAGAGAGAGAGAGAGAGAGAGAGAGGAATTATTGGGATGTAAATTGGAGGGTATAGTTGAGTTAATTTAGAGGTGTTTATAGTTAAATGAAAATCTGGGGAATCAATAGAGAGAGAGAGAGGGATACAGACAATGCCGACAGAAAGTGACCTGGCGCCGACAGGACAAACTCATACTTGTTCTTCTTTCTCTTCAACTTGCTTTGTTTTTGAATTTTTTTTTTATAACTAAAACAGATTAGGGACCCAGACAGAGGGAGAGAGAGAACGGAGGAAAAAAAATGGTGAATTTAATTGGGATGTTGGTGCTATTTCCTGCTCGGCTCACCAAACAAGCAAAAGGCCATAGCGGTCTCTTTATTGGGGCTAAAGCTTTCACAGATTCGGGGGAAAATGAAAAGATTCGTCCTTCTTCTGGCCGGTAAGAGCTGGGGGGTAAGAAGTAAATTGTTAGGAAATTCATCATAACAATATGTGCAAAGAACATGTACACTACATATAAAGTAGTTTGGACGAATGTCTATATTTTCGGTGACAAATAAAAACTTTTAATAATAAATATTGATGAATATGAGTCACAAACTTAAACACAATTCCACATAATATATTTTTATATAATAGACAATATGTGATGTCTAAGAAAATTTTTTAGGTCGAAGTAATAGTCCAAAACAAGAATAAAAACTAAACAAAAAAATTGTTTACGAAAACTCGGCGGCCGCCAACCTAAGCTTCTATATTTCCTTGCATGCGCAAAGGACTGACGCTTGCCAACAAGGGCGATTTTCCTAGCTATACTCAACGATCTTTACTTTGGCAAAAAATAGTCACTTGCGAAAAACCATGAAATTCTACTCGAACTTCAACAAATTCCAGCTCGACCAATCCAAAGTTCCTAATGATATCAAATTCTTTTCCAACTTCGAAACATGTCTAACAATACACAACTTTACTACTATACCATCCACATCTTGATTAGGATATCACCAATGTTGGCGATCTTACAAGTAGAACGACCATCGATAGTCACTATACTTGAATCAATGAACTTGTAGGTATCAAACCACTCTTTCTTGAGCATCATATGAAAAGAACAAAGGTTATCCAAAATCTAGGAATAGGAATGTTCTAACAAAATAGAAAGACAATCGCCATCTGACCCGTTCGGATATGAAGCTATATTAACGGATGTCAATCCTCCAGGTCTTCTTAGACAATTGTTATTTATAGGTCCCTTTTCTCGAATTTCAAAATAATTTTGCTTGAATCTCCTTAACCCTGACCTAGATCTTCTTTTATTTATTGCTACTCGATCACCATTGTTACCTCCCACAATCAGTGCTTATATTCGTTTATCTCTGATTTTCCTCCTTTGATGAAATTCTATGAAATCACTTGTGATATCTTCCAACTGCAAGACTCTTAAAGTTGTAACCAAATTTTTGTATGAACCTAGTAAAGAATTTAGGAAAAGTAACATTTTATGTTCTTCCTCAAACTTTACATCAATCTTTCTCAAGTTGCTTACAAATTAGATTAAAATCATTAATGTGTTAGTTCATATTTGAGTTTTCATTCATCTAGAGCTCGTACAACTGTTGCTTAAGATAAAACTTGTTCGACAAAGACTTATACACATGCGTTACCTTCAAGTTTTTCCATACTTTAATTGATGACTCATCATCCATCACGTGATACATCATGTTATCTATCAAACACAAGCGAATTGTCGCCATTGCCTTGGCCTCCATCACTTTTCACTCTTGGTCATCCATTTTCTCGGGTATTTTTTGAGAGCGTGATGATCATCCCTTGTTGCACGAGGAGATCCATGACGTGCCTTTGCCATAACTCAAAATTTGACAAACCTTAAACTACACAAGCGCAAACTTTGCGCATTGATCCACCATCCTCTAACAAAAACAAAAGTCGAAACTAAATTGAAAATTTTTTCTGTGAAGGTCTAGCGGCCGCCAACAAGAAGACGTGCTCTAACCCAAACTTCTGTACTCTTGCGTGTACAAGAGAGCTAGCGTGGACAATTTTTCTCGCGACACTCAACATAACTAAGTGGATTTAGCGGTAGGTTCTGGGATTCCGTTTGATGAAAAAGAAAAAATGAGTTTTTGATTAATAAGAATTCGAGGTTATGATTGAGATGATGATGCTAGAGACGGGCTGACCTAGGATGCGTTGCACTTTTCTTATACCATAATACATGAGCTAAATAGTGACAATTATTGAAGTACAAGTTATTATAATTAAAATTTGACTTGAATTAAAATTAACTTACATTATAATAAGTTATACATATTTTTAAAAAAGTAATTTGTATACTAATATTATAACGGTCAGAAATTGATGCAAGTAATTAATGCATTTTACCGATAGTTCAAATGCCCTTCGGTAATAATCTGATTCAGTTAGGTTTCGAAATATGTGATGAGATCCAAACCATCTGAGGCTCACCTTCCGGCCAGCAATAGCTAGGCTATGTATATTGTATGCTGACGTCGTCCTACCACCTTCCGTTTCTTTAAAAAGAACAATGTTATTCTCTTAATTAAGAACATGTCCAAACCATATAAAGTGTAACTAACGAATATATGTAAGGGCTCCACCACCCACTTTTGCTTTAATTTATTCAGAGAGGAGGACAACCCGGTCCTTGTCGGTTTCACTCTCCGCCGGACTGCAGATGATTGAATCTCAATCCAATCTAAAATTAGAATGAGCTCCACATAGACATCATTAGCATTATTAATCTTGCTTATACAAATGAATGTGAGGTGAGCTGAGACGTTTAATCTAGAAGACCAGCAGCGGAGTAGCCAATGGTATAAGGCGTGGTCCGGAATAGAGAGATTCTGTCGTATGGTTTGGTACAGTAGCTAATACGTAAGCGATAATAATTGGAGTTGGTTTGGTACTATGTGAGTTAGTGGGTACGCAAGAAGTAGATTCCGTCGGAAATAGACGAAATGCATGGCATGGACTTGAATGAGAGGGCAGGGTGGTATGGTGTGATTGGTTTTAGATTTACAGCTGAGCGAGGTTGGGATGCAA
>SOPF01026098.1:0-137038 GCA_012979155.1 Hypericum perforatum
CAGCAACTGAGCAGAGGGAACCAGTTCCGGCACTGGTCGCCGCGATCTGACCATCCATTAGTTAGATGCTCAGGCTAAATGTTTACTGTTCTGTAGTACCTACTCCTAGGCCGATCAGACTTGGAGGCAGCTATCGACCATGGCTCATTGGATGTCGCCAGGCGCACAGCCGGTTGGCTCGAGTCTATATCAGGGCCGTGAAGGATGAGAGCAACGGTGGTAACAGCAGCTCTCCAGGCCAAAGGTGGGATCCGGGGTTGGAGGTCGAGGTCCCTTATGAGCAAAGGCCGGTATGTTTACTCTGCCACTATGATTACACAATAAAAGTATGGAACTCAGGATTTCCATTCCTATAAAAGCGTAATCCTTAACTTACAAGTAAAGTAACTTGCACAGGTGAACGAATATTCGTCCTTGAAAGACGGAGCCTTATATTCGTGGGGTGAACTTGGCGCTGGACCCTTCTTTATTCGCCTCGGAGTCCTCTGGTTGGTGACTTTCACAGTACTTGGAGTTCCAATATCTGCTGCAAGCTTCAATCCTTCAAGGGTAAGTTAAAAGACCGTCAGAAACAACATACATAAGACATCAGGATTTGAGCAAATTCAAATTGATGATTTCTGGTGAGAGAATTAAGTCGTGTGATAGCAAAGAAGTTAAAGAGAGACCCTATACATTACATCATCTAATATACAGCATCTCTTCTAGCTCTCTTACCGCTCGTATCTAAGTGCAGGAACCCTTAAGGTTTGTGCTAGCAGCTGGAACAGGAACGCTATTCCTTGTTTCACTCATCGTCCTCAGAATTTATTTGGTACTGATGTTTTTTTCCTTATTACTTAGTTATTCTTATGCACTCCGTCCTGCGCAAAAAGTTCTAATGGACCAAAAATGAAGAGTTGTTCATCCTTCATCTTTGGCAGTTTCCTTGCACTTAACTGATATCCAAAAAACGAACACCGCGAGCTCGCAACTTAACCAAACAGGCAAGCAATCACCTTAACAACCATAAAAACTGCAGGGATGGAGCTATGTTGGTGATAGGCTTCTCTCAGCTGTGATTCCATATGAAGAGAGTGGATGGTATGATGGACAAATGTGGGCCAAACCTCCAGAGGTTAGTGCACGCTCTCTCGCTCTTTCATTCTCACATACTAAGTGCGCTAAAGAGTACTTTGAATAGAGGGAAGCCCAAAGGGGAAGCATAAACTGAACTAACCACATGTTGGCATGTCCTTTCCAGATCTTGGCTCGAGACAGACTACTTGGTTCGTACAAGGTAAGAAGATTTTCGTCCTCCACATTGTACAACACTGAATTAATAGTCAAACTTATAAGTCAAGGAAAGTAAATGAAGTATTAGCACCAATAACTACATGATCAACGGAGAAAGAGTAGATGTGAAGTCCTTAAAAGTACAATTAACTACGCACACTTGTTTCCGCAGGTTAAACCAGTCATAAAATTGCTGAAACAAACACTAGTTGGAACTGGAGCGGTACTTGTTACTGCAGTACTGCTGTTCATATTCGCTACCCCAGTTGAGGACTTCTTCCAAAACACATTTTCCACAAAACGGACGACACCCGAGCCAGCTTCAGATATCAGCACAAACTACAGTTTCAAGTACGACAAATATACGAACTCTTCTCTTTCTGTTTTACATAGGCTTTATTCTGAGATCGTGGACCGATAAAAAATAAACTTCAATTTTTGGTACGGTGCAGAAAAGAAGAGCTGCTCAGACCACCAGCGGAGGTGAAGACTAACGACGAATTAGCTGCCGCCGCTGCCCAAGCGGCCAATGGCAGGCCGGTATACTGCAGGGACAGATATTATCGGGCATTAGCAGGTGGACAATACTGCAAATGGGAGGATGCAACTGAATAGATCAGACAATGTCACTATGGGATTGTAAAGAAGTTCATAATTTATAACTTGAAGAACCACCATAAGATTCAGGAATTTCAAAGCCGGAAGGTTTGCTGGAAACAATCCAATCTTCCAATACAGGGAGCGGATTTTTTTTCGATCTTGTCGAGCAAGCAGACGATCCCGAAAAGTTCACGACTCACGACCCCAGACCAAATGCAGAACCTCTGGAGTTTCACAGTCGGACAACCTCTCCTCTGACTCAAAGCAATCAGGGAGAAGGTCCAACGACCCAACAATGTGTGTCAGGACTCAGGACCATAAATATTACAAACTACCACACGAATTCCTTTGCTCCTCCTTTCCCGAGTATTATAATAAGTTGCCAATTCGGATAAATTCCATTTCAGGAAATTCTAACTAAACTCGACCGAAAAGGTTTCCTCTTGAAATAGATAGAATACGCAGGTCAGTGTAGGTTTTATTCTGCAGTTTACGACAGGGACGAGAAAATGTCGTCCGTTTTCCAAAATACAGGCGACAGGTCGTGCGTGCAGCACATTTGCTGGCTGCTGCCTTCGAGTAGTTGTTCTATATTGCACTTCGGTGGAATTGCAACGACCGGCAATGTCATTGCAAATTCGTTGGAGAAATGGAAGATGGGAAAACTCAGTGGCAAAAATATAAATCTAGGTTTCTCTTAATTAAATGAGAATAAAACCTTGAAACAGCGGTAATTTGGGTGGCCAACGATATTTTAATATTTATGCTTTGACCACCGAACTAATAAAATGTTGATCATATAACTAACTGATCACGTGTCCCTATTACATATTTCTAGATTTGGTCAACTTAATCTAGTTGAACTGTTCTTTCAATAATGTTTTTTATATTGTAGCATTTGAAATTAGTATCTCTTCTTAATAAAAATTAATATTCTTATTACTTGTACTAAATTATTTAATAAGTTTAAACCATTTATATATATTGTGGTGATAAATGAATCCGGTCATCGTTTTAAAACACAAGCACAACTCGTAATGAGTGACGGCGAGAACATGAGTGTTATCAAATTATTCTTTTCTTGTTATTATTTATTCATATAATGAGACTCACAACTACAAATCTAGATTTGTACGAAGACATGATACACTCCTCTTAGATGTAAATTGTAAATGCATTTGTTACTATACATAATACTTCACTTATTATAATGAGTGCGAGCTACATCGAGGGCCCAAAATTTCGTTTGTATTGTTAAGTCCTATCAACAGCTGGGGGCCAATTCATTTGTATTTTTCGTCACCAGCCAGCCAGCTGCATTTTTGTATTTTTCCTAACTTTGCTACACTTCACGGAGGGATAAACCATGGCCAAATCTTAGGTGATGATAACATGGCCAATTTCATCTCCGTGTAAACATTATGCTCATTATTTAGATATCTTCTTCCGTATAAGACACACTAGCACCTAACCCTAAATCTCAACGAAATGGATTAGTTTATTTTTTACGCTCATAATTGAACCTAATAACATATTAAAATTAATTTAGGATTCTCTATGTGCCATGTTACCGAAGTCTGAATTAACTTAGTTTTGAGTGTTATAAAATGTTGAATGGTTGGATAATTGGAGTGCATGTGTTGGACTTGCGCAAATAGATCGAATAGAGAAGAATCTAATCAATTTAGTTAATTAAATAGACAACTTTAAACTAGTTAAAATGTCGTAGCACAGATAGATTTTAGTTGTTTATGACATTAATGTGATACTTGTTAAGGAAAGTTTGTAAGAACATATACCACTTTGTAACTATATTTGATAAGAAGGCAAATTAAACTAGGCTCTCTTTCGAGAGAGTAGAGTTTTCACTTGACCATTCGAAACTTATTTAGTTGTTGTATTCGGACTTTCTTTGATGTAGGGAATCAGTTTTCGTTGAGGTAGACAGGAAATTAACAGGGAACCGGCGGAAACAGCCATGTGTGCATCTGGCGGAACGAAATCCAAGAGCTGTGCTTTTTTCGTCCAACCTACCGGGAGACCGACGTTATTATTTCTGTAATATCTTAGTCTGAAAATATTATGCATCTTCCAGGTGGTCGATGCGAAGCTTGTTATTACTTTCTTCATTTGTGTCAGATTTCACGTTACTAAATTTTTCATTATGATATGGGCGTCGGAAGACTTGGAGTCTCCTCCGTGAGCCAGTTTTAATGCATCGTTTGACTTAATTACCGATGAAATCGGATAAGATATTGTCGGTATCTATCCTGCATCCCGAAGTTTATTTGTTACCCTACATACACGGGAACTGGAGACTAGATCTTAGAGAAAATTTCCACTCCGAGTTCGGTGCCGGGTGGTCCTAAAATTATACAATAATTGCTCAAAGTAAAGTGATTTTATAGTGGTTTTTCACTTTTCTATATTATGTATATATTAACAGTTGACATTTTAATAATATTTAGGAAAATAGAAAAAGAACGATTTAATATTCATATGAAATTCTTTACTATTTGATATATGAAATCACATTTGTGATAAAACCTTTGTAAACTTTTCATGTTAACAATGAAATTTGTAATAGAGCGTCATGATAAAAACTAAGACAGGTGAAATTAATCACGAAATAAGAATCTAAAAAAAAGGAGGGCTTTTATTTGCTATTACTAAGTATCAAAGGAGTTTAATATACCAAGACAAGCCCCAAGGCTTCGATGATGATGTCTGATGTAGCTTGATGGCCATGGGCCATTTCCTCCGGTATATATCTTGATGTTCGACCACAAAAAACCCATCTCACAAATGATTATATTTTCTTCGGATAAGCGAGATTTTTTTTTGGTAGGTAAATAATTTTATTAGAATGGGAAAAGGAAGAGAGCAGTGCGAATTTACAAGGAAAATGAAAAACAATATAGAGCATGTCTATCTGACTCTAAGCGAATCCCAAAACAAGTCAAGATTCTGATTACCTATGTCGTTCAACGTTCGAGACCAAAAAAGCCATTCTCTTGTCCGAAGGTAGATGGAATGTCTGAGAAGCTCACGATCACAAAGCTTTTTTTCAAAGATCACTTGGCTCCGATGTAACCAAATGCTCCAAATAGTAGTTCCGAACAGTGAAAACCAGACCTTCCCTGCCATTCCTCCCTTAAACATCGCACACCAAAGTGATAAGGCTGAGTCTAATGTAAAAAACCCAGACCACGCAATGTCTGATTGTTCCACCAAGTAATCTCAAATAGAGCGTGAGAAAGAACAATGTAGTAAGAGGTGTTCAGCCGTTTCATCACGATATAAACAGAAGGGACACAAAGCCTCCCACGGTTGAATTTTGTGCATCATGATCATCACATCTCGTGTTTCAATACGTTCTTGGATAGCTAACCACATAAAGCACTCTACTTTTAGAGGGATGTGCCCAGTCCATACTTGCCTCAGCTCCGAAATCAAAGGAGAAGGAATGAAATTGGTCTCCCTAATATGCCTTCTCCAAGACTTGGCAGTGTATCTCTTGTCGTCCCGTCCCATTTCCAACTAAACTGATCTTTGTCATTTTGACACAGTTGAACAGAATCAAGAATCTCCATTAAGTGGACGACCAATTACCATTCCAAATCTCTCAACCCCCTCCTCTAATCAAGCGACCAATACTAAGTGCCATCGAACCAACTCCCACAATCAGATACCAGAGCAAATTTTTGAGTTGATAGCATATAAAGTCTGTCAAAATTCACTTTCAGATGAGAAGCATATGTCCAATTATCCTCCCAGAAATAAGTAAGTGAGCCATCCCCCAATTTAAGTTCCACACCTATAAGCGACATTACTAATGTAAATTTATGTTCACATAAACTAATATCATAAAACATTGAATATGCAATCGATCGTGAGAATTAAGCTTCATTAAAGATCCAGTCTCCACCGTCAATTGGCAACATGTGATGCTGGTCCCGCTCCTATTAAAGGCGAAATGGTTGATCCTGGTCCACCGTCTAACTCAGTAAATATGAATTTCGAAATTGTAAACTTCTAGTGTATGAATTATTAAACAGCGTTTGAAAAATTATTAAATTTTTGGTTACTACTACTTAATGTCTGAACATTTAATGAACCAGTTAATACAAATTCAAACAAGTCCTAACACTATAATATTTTAAACAATTTGATATATATTTAAAAAATTTAATCGTCCATTGATCCAGATAATTGTTGTTTGGTTGATAAACTATTAACTAATGTATCAGGACATATGTTCAAAAATCATATTATAAAGATTACATAAAACATGTAGTCACAATTTTTCAGTAGTAATTGATTGCATATAATGGTTACAGTGCAGAAGGTGAAAAAGAGTATGAGCTGGTCTCAAAAGTTGGAAAAAAATAAGTTGGGGCGTAATCAAATAAAGCAGGAACTAAAAAAAGCGAAGTTGGTTGTCGGGTAAACCTCAAGCATCTTAATCAGCAAACAAAATTTTAGGAAAATTAATGACCGGAGACAACTACCCGTGAACGACAACACTTTTAGCTCACCAGTTTCCATTGTAATTCTTTTTATACTTTTGGACTACTAAATTAACTGATATCATCTTGAAAAGGTTGTCAAAATTATTTATTATAATTGTATTTTCGATAATTTATATTCAAAATAAAATTCAGTTAAAACAGTTTACTTGCAAAATAGATTTAAGCATTAGCGGAGCCACTTGAGAGGGAGTGAGGGCAATTATTACCATTTAATATTCTATCTATTTAATAATTGGTATATTTTTTAATAGTAATATATAATTCAAATTGAAATTAAATATTAAAAATTTTAAAAATTGACTTTTTTTAAATTTCCTCACTCCGTCATTGGATTTAAGTGTTAGTCACAGTTATTTCATTCTTGACTAAATGTTCGCACTTATGATGGAAGTTAATATAAACATCAATATACATCTATGTACGAATTTTCCTAAGTACGTATTATCCTATTAGTTTATAAAAACTAGGGAAAATTACAGAAAATTACCCTGTAATTTCACTGATTCTCACTTGGATACCTTGTATTTTTTGGACCGTAGAATCAGTCCAAGTTATGAAAATTTTAATCAATCAAAGGTCATTAACCCGATTCATACTTTTTTTTCAAAACACTGTGTTTTGTTGACCACGTGGATTGCCACGTGCATTATGTCAAATGTTCATTTTAATACCAAATATTTTAAATTTTTTTATAAAACTCTTCCCCTCTCTTTATCTCACACACTCTCTCTCTCTTTCTCCTCTCCTTTTCCTCTCTTTTCTCCTCTCCTCTTTCTCTCTTTTCTGTTTCAAATTCATCTTCACGTGGACACCCTTTTCTCCTCTCCTCCGACCGCCCTCAAAATCAATGCACGGCTGCAAGGCCAAAGCCTAAATCCCTTCTTCTATGATGAACCCTAAACCCAATTCTATTATTAAGAGTAAATTAACAAAATTCCCAACCCCGTTCCTTAGCAATTTCTTCCTAACACGTGATCGAGCTCCTCCAAAATGATGTCTTCCGAGATTAAGGTGGTCGTTGAAGACGGGGGAGATTATGGGAGAGGGGAGTCAAAGGCTTCTTCGTTGGCGGCGACTAGCGGGGTTGAGAACAAGGTGGCATTGAGGGATGACGTGTACCTGACAGAGGCATACGGGGACATGGAGAAGCTACACCGGCTGGTGGAGTCGGAGGGGTGCTCGGTTTCGGAGCTCGATAACCTCAGCTACTACGCCCTCCAATAAGTTGAATACCTTCAAACTCGTGTTCCCTAGTGCAATCCATGCTTAGCGTGCTACGTATTGAGACTGAGCGAAACGTTCTTGTTGAGCATAGCTTAGTAGAGTAACCATTGTGTGGTCTGAGATTGAATCGGATGCACAATTCGAAATCCCTAGGGCAAATAAAGTGGAAATTTGGGAACCGAGTGGAGAGAGAGAGGAGGATGAGGAGAGGAGACAAAGTGGAGGAGGAGGAGTAGGAGAAGAGACAGAGAGAGAGGAGGAGGAGGAGAAGAGAAAGAGGGAGGAGATAGAGAGGAGGATGAAGAAGGTTGGGAGGTTGAAGAGGGGATTTTGAAATAGAGTATAAAAAGCTGGGTACCAAAATGGACATTTGACTCCAAGCCACATTGGCTCCAGCATTTTAACGAGCCAAATAAGTGGACAGACAATTAAGACGCGAAACGACGTTGTTTTGTAAAAAACTCGCGGGCCGGAGATCGGAATCAGCTCGTGATGAAAATTTTCATAACTTAGATCAGTTCTACGATCCAAAAATCACAAGTTACTCAAGTATGAATCGGTGAAGTCACAAAGTAATTTTTTATACATTTTCGTAAAAACTACTGGGTATGTTGACCTAACACTGTAAAAAGAAAAAAATGTTATTCCGGGGAGTAAACTTTGATATCGACTTAAATAACGTGTCAGAATATTTTGGGGGGAAATATATTTTGACCTCTATAACTTACATAAGTGTATTCATCGCTATAGTACAAACCAGTTAACCTGCAAAATAATCTGACAGCCAACTTTGCATTACCAAAATACCTCCAATACAAATTAGACTCCTCCATATAAACAAAAAGAAATGCCTTCTCTCTTAATAAATTTGTGAGAATGGAACCTTTTAGTAAGTTAACAAAAAATCAGTATTTCATCTGGGAAAGTCAATTTCTCAAGAAATACATTTATGTATGAATTGAACCAAAAAGTTCATAATACAAACTTTTTCCAGTATTTATTTTTAACAAAAAGCATCATCCACCAGTCGATTTGGAGCTGACACATCAAACAGAGTCGTACTTTCTCGTAGGGTGTTTACTGTTTACCCTATCCTTTGTGCGAGGAAGTAGCAGAGCAGAGAAAGAAGGAGAATCTCGAGAAGGAAGGCGACAGCGGACTTGTGGATTAAAACCCTGTTACCACACGTGACACCCCCCAACCCCCCAAAATGCAAAATCTTTTTCTCTTTTCCTTTCTTAAAACATATAATTATGATTCGTGTAATCTCTAATTAATTCTAAAAAGAGAGTAATCTCTACTCATTAGCTAAAAATACCGTCTAATTTGAAAATGAAAGCTTCCAAATTTTTTTAATATGAAGCTAAAATATTTTTTTTTTGTATATTGTAACAATTGAACCAAAATTTTCAAATGTAATTACGGTGAGCACATTTCATAATTGGATTTAATTATAATTCGTCAAATTGAAATTTAATATTGCATATGCTAGTTTAAAGTCGGTTCTAATTCAATCGAATCTGCATATGATTTTTCATGATCATCTTAATCGGATGTTTTTGTATTTTTACATGCTTTGAATTAAGAATGATCTCAATTTTAAATTCCGACTTATAAAAAGTATGATTGTATCCAATTTGACATCCAATCTAGGTGAAGGCATTTCTCTTCCATTGTAAATTTTTTTCTGATATATTTTAATTCATATAAGTGAGTTCAAATCAAATCTAATTCAACTGTTACTCACCTAAAATCATATTCCAACCGATTCACATTATGTCTGCCTTTTTCTCATTCGCTTCACACTCCCTAAGTTAACTTTGAAAATGATAACGAACGAACGCTATTTACTATTTAGTTAGCCTCTCTCACGAACTGGAAAACTATTTAGTATTTTCCCTCCCAAAGCTCGTGATTACACTTTTAAAAAACACAAACAACATAAATTTACGACTAAAAATCTCACATACAAACACAAACTCTCTCTCACTCTCTCTCTGGTATTTCTTCATTTTTGTCCTGACCCAATCATTCAAATCCCCGGAGAAGGAAAGGGAGAAGAAGACAAATACCCCACCGCTTCCCCAATCTCCATTATAAACCAAACCCCTCACGAATGACTCACTAACTAAGCATCCCCCAACAGAAAAGGAAACTTGAAATTTCGGACAATGGACGGAAGAATTAGAATGCGGAGCCCTTTGATCCTCCTCGCCCTCCTCGCGCTCTCCGTCGGCCACGTGTCCGGTGTAAGGAAGACCACCCGGAAGACGTACATCGTCCACGTGGCGAAATCCGAGATGCCGGCGGCCTTTACCCACCACACCCACTGGTACGACGCCTCCCTTAGGTCGGTGGCCCCCTCCGCGTCGATGCTCTACGCCTACGACTCCGCCATCCACGGCTTCGCATCTCGGCTCACGCCTGCGGAAGCCCGGGAGCTCGAGGGCAGACCGGGGGTCCTCGCGGTGCTGCCGGAGATTCGATACGAGCTCCACACGACCCGCTCACCCGAGTTTCTGGGACTCGGGAACAGCTCCGGCAACATGTTCCCGGAGTCTCTCTCTGTTGGGGATGTCGTCGTTGGGGTCCTCGACACTGGCGTCTGGCCGGAGAGCCGGAGCTTCGTCGACGCCGGGATGGGCCCCATCCCGGCATCCTGGAACGGGACCTGCGAGACCGGGACTAATTTCACTGCTTCTAATTGCAACCGGAAGCTCATCGGCGCGAGGTTCTTCTTGAAGGGGTACGAGTCGGCGCTGGGTCCGGTGGACGAGTCGAAGGAGTCCAGGTCCCCCCGGGACGACGACGGCCACGGGACCCACACGTCATCCACCGCAGCCGGCGCCGTTGTGGAGGACGCCAGCCTGCTTGGATATGCCCCCGGGACGGCTCGTGGGATGGCGACTGGCGCGCGCGTGGCGATATACAAGGTGTGCTGGATTGGCGGGTGCTTCAGCTCCGACATACTGGCGGCGATGGACAAGGCCATCGACGACGGCGTCGGCGTCCTCTCGATGTCTCTCGGAGGCGGGACCGCTGACTACAACCGGGACAGCGTGGCGATCGGGGCGTTCGCGGCTATGGAAAGGGGCATTTTGGTTTCTTGCTCGGCCGGAAACGCGGGACCCAGCTCGTACAGCCTGTCCAACATTGCCCCTTGGATCACCACCGTGGGTGCCGGTACGCTGGACAGGGACTTCCCTGCTTACGTCAGCTTGGGGAACGGGAAGAACTACTCGGGGGTGTCTCTGTTCAAAGGGAAGGGCTTACCGGAGAAGCTCTCCCCTTTTGTTTACGCCGGGAACGCTACGAATTCGACCAACGGGAACTTGTGCATGATGGGGACTCTGATACCGGAAAAGGTCGCCGGGAAGATTGTACTTTGTGACCGCGGGGTGAATGCCAGGGTCCAGAAGGGGGCCGTGGTCAAGGCCGCTGGCGGGCTCGGGATGGTCCTGGCCAACACCGACGCCAACGGCGAAGAGCTTGTAGCGGACGCTCATCTGCTCCCGGCCACTGCCGTTGGGGAGAAGTCTGGGGAGGAGATCAAGAAGTACTTGTCCTCTGATCCGAGTCCGACGGCCTCGATTATGTTCGAGGGGACGAAGGTGGGGATCAAACCGTCCCCGGTGGTGGCGGCGTTCAGCTCGCGGGGTCCCAATTCCGTTACGCCTGATGTCCTGAAGCCAGACATGATCGCCCCAGGGGTTAACATCCTCGCCGGGTGGTCTGGGCGGGTTGGCCCCACGGGGTTAGTAACTGATGACCGGCGCGTGGAGTTCAACATTATCTCGGGGACGTCAATGTCGTGCCCACACGTGAGCGGCCTCGCGGCCCTGATCCGTGGGGCGCATCCGGACTGGAGCCCTGCCGCGGTTCGCTCGGCGCTCATGACCACCGCCTACGTGACCTACCCGGGTGGCGGCGGGCTAATGGACGTCGCTACGGGAAAGGACTCGACCCCGTTTGACCACGGAGCAGGCCACGTGGACCCTGTCAGGGCCCTCGACCCGGGCCTTATTTATGATCTTACGGCCGAGGACTACTTGGGATTCCTCTGCGCCCTGAACTACACGGAGGCGCAGATCACGAGTGTCGCGAGAAGGAAGCTCTCCTGCGACGCTAAGAAGAAATATAGTGTGGCCGATCTCAACTATCCCTCCTTCGCTGCCAACTTCGACACCTTGGAGATGGGTGGGGCCGGGGGCAGCAATGTGCTCAAGTACACCAGGACTCTGACCAATGTGGGCCCCTCGGGGACTTACAAGGTGACAGTGTCGCTGTTCCCGGCTTCGGTCAAGGGGGTTAAGGTCGCGGTGGAGCCTGAGGAGTTGAGGTTTGGCCAGGTTAACGAGAGGAAGTCGTACACGGTGTCGTTTGCCGGGAGCTCGATGCCCAGTGGGAGCAATGTGTTCGGGCGGTTGGAGTGGTCGGACGGGAAGCACGTCGTCGGAAGTCCGATCGCTGTTAGCTGGACTTGATGAAGGCAAATTGAATTGAATTCAGCGAAGAGCTGTTAAATTTGTTAGGGGAATTCCGGCGAATTATGGGAGCCTGGATTTGGAGCAAGCCTGAAGAGGACATCGTTCTGGTCTGATGATGAGAGAACTACTACATAGAAGTGGGTCGTCCGCAATTAAAATTAAATTTGGTTGTTGAATTTCTCTTTGTACTTGGTTTGTACAGCGTGGTGTAACTTAACGAAGATATCGAATACTAGTGCATTGCGCCCTCTTCATTATTATGGAAGATAAATCAAATTTCATCAAGAATTTTACAAACTCTTGTGTTTATCTCGTTGCCATCAATATTACCCTTCCATCAGGAAAAGGAAACATTAAAATTCGTTTGGTCTGGACATGTGAACCCATATCCGATTTGTGTACGCAGTTGATTACACGCATTCATAATTAAAGACCTTCACCTGGACATGAAGCATCAGGAACTCTATTAAGCCCAGACACTTGCACATCATAAGAAAAAAGCTTAATGAAAGATTTCAAGTTTGAGCATTGAGTATTAAAAATCTTATTAGATTCAAAATTAGATTAATTGATAGATAGATATTACGATTAGAAAATTTTCCAAAAGAAAAAACAAGCTCACGTCGCACTTTCCCCACTACACATAACTAGGCCGTTGGACACATACGGCGCATCACATGGCTTTAATCACACACGATCACCGTCGGGCTCAAACCCACCACAGACCTCAAAATTTTCAATTCCAAAAAAAAAACTTGCTTCCTCTCGAGGCAAACAGAAGACGCAGTACCCGATAATAACTTAGCCCATCAAATTAATTAATTAATTACTAAAAAAGTCATACGTGGAGCTCACAGTATTTACGAGCTAAACACGTAAGTCCCATTGCTGGCAAGGCCACCACAAAATCTGGACCCCATTAGTATTTTTATCCGAAATCCAAACTAGTATTTAAAAGAATCCGTTTCCCTCGCAAATCCAATACCCAAAAAAGAAACTATGGAAAAGAAGACAGAGGAAAAGAAGGGAAGGTCGGCCCCAGACTTGGAAGGACTCCCAGGAGAAGTGAAGGACAGCCCTTACATGAGGTCTAAGGATTTGGAGGATTACAAGCGTCAAGCTTACGGGACAGAGGGGCATCTCCAGCCGAAGCCCGGCCGTGGAGCCGGAGCCACCGACGCTCCCACTCCTTCCGGCGCCGCCCCCGTCTCCTCCAAGGATGGCGATGCTTCTTCTACCGACACTATCAATCGCCATGGCGTCCCTTGAAGTTCATTTATTTTATTTGCGGCGTTTGCGAGATCCGTTTGTTGTTGGTTTTAACTATGTGTTGGTGGTTTGGGATGGAGTTTGACGGTTTTTTTTTAATACCACCGTGTTTTCCGTGCTATTGGCTAATGCAAGCCATACTTGGGTTTCTAATGCGCAACTTTATGGGTTCGGTTCGGTGTCGGCTTCTCTGGTTTCGGGATTGCGGTTTGAAACCGCGGGTAAATAACATTGTTCTCCGAAACGACCCGGAGGTCGATCCGGAATTGGGTCTGACTGACTCAACTTTTGGTCAGACCATATTTTTTTCTTTTATTTTTTTGAATTTTTTGAATTATATATATATATATATATATAAATAATTTATGTAATAAATTAATAATAATATATAAATATACTTATTTTTATAAAATATACTAAATAAAGTATAATACAAATGGTAGTCTCAAATCGAAGATAAAATTATAAATTAGTAAAAAATTTTGGGTGAACTGTCTAATTCAACCAGATTTTTCGAGCGAATTTTTTGGTCTGACTAAATTTTTTAGTTTAACCATTCAGTCAAACCATAATTCGGGTGGCTCGCCCGAGTAACATTTTTAGCAAAAAAAAGAACGTTCTTAGGGGTGGTCCGAAAAATCTGGCCGGACCGCATTTTTTAAATCAATGGTGACTAAATATATATTTGATTTAAAGCCCATTACTGAAGCCCACTACGACAGAAAACTGAAAGCATCCAACTCCAAACGACAAACTAGAATAGTTATTTTCTTACCCAAAAAAATTAGATTAGCTTGTTTTTGCTTACAAACATCCAAATGGACAGTAGGCTTCAAAATTAGACATCAAACATACTGATCTAGCAAATCTGACAGTAAATGAAATTTTGGAATGCAAAATCCTTCCAGCAGCAATCAAGGTTTCGGTAGACAAACCAAATTTAGTAGAAGGCAAGTCTCGTTCAAGACACAGTGATGCTGGCGGCCACGGCACCACAACACCGTTTTAATGTGCAGTTTGGCAGTCGGGGCAGTTTAGTTGCTTGGTCAGTTTTCAGCTCACCCCCTAAATTCTAAAACTAGCAACGGATTAAATGATGCCACTAATAACGCGCGTTTCAATCAGATAAGTTGGGAGGTTCACGCAATTAAAAGATGCAAAAAATTTTTTGGTTATTTTATTCAATAAGAATAAGAATTACTTTCTTGATTATGAGATTAGTTGTAGTTTCATTGATCATTTTCTTTGTTCAAATAAAATGAATATTTTCTCGAGTTCTAGGATTCTCTACAATCAAGAATTTCCTCTTGCTTTTATTAATAAATGTCTTAAATTAATAACAGATTGTTTTCCAAATGGCGGGTTATTAGTTTTTCATTTAGTGTACTTGTGTCGACAACATAGTGTGTCAATGTCCTACAATTGTCCATAGCATGGGATGCTAGCAATCTTTCGATCTGTGTGTTAGGGTCCTCTACATGGTGTGCAAGCATCTTTAATATTTCTCCTGCCATATTTTAGATACAAATTTCTTAAATTACTCATATGTAATGTATGATATTAAAACATTTGTCATTTAATATTTTCATGGTTTCTTTCGTGCTGCTCAGCTTCAATAGCATTCAATTTAAGGTCTGGCTTTGTTATCTTACCAAAATCATTGCAACTCCTAATTTATCATTGCCCGGTACTTATGAAAATTGATCCCCACGAAGTTACAAGGCAGATATCCCTGTAGACCATATCATGCTTCATGATATTAGCTGCTTTTCACGACCTTGAAGAGTAGAAGCCACTCATGTGGATCGAAACTAATAATTTGCGCCGACGTTATGGCTGACGTTATAAAAATTTGTACGCGTGTGTACGATAATGATTTCTTATTAATTTTTTATGAATTTATGTATCATTTAAATGTTAAAGTACTAAAATTTTGGGATACTTTTTCGGTTTTACCGTCTTACAGTCATAAAAAACAGAATTTGAATAATGTGAAATATAAATCATTTGTAATAGTGGTATCACAATTCACAGCGCATGTTTCGACCCCTTTCCATTACCGGACGACAGCTAAAGTTAAGGACATCCTTACGGTAAGGAAACCAATTAAATGCAATTCTTTTTTTTTTAAGATTATTTAGAGTCGTAATTTCGAACCCTATTTATTATGCCATTTTTTTCAAACTCAAAGCTTCCTAATATATTTATGTTTTTACCATTCGGAATATTAATAAATGCATATTCCTTTTTAAGTCACATTCTATTAGAAAAATATCACAGGGCATCCGTGGCCACATTCATGAAAATATTTGTCGGACCATCCGTCCATTTCCGACCTATACGATCCAGCCCACCGCCGAATTAAAAAATGCACCAACCACATACGTCTGGTCGCCATGAGTCTCCATCCGACAACAACAACAACAAACAAACAAACCCTTAAACTATAATTTATACAAATCCAAGGCAGATAAAATTAGTTCGATGTTAGAATAACTTCATCATCACTGTGATATTATTTCCGGAGGGAATTAAAGGAAGGCCCAACTTTGGCTTGCCAACTGCCAAGTAAAACAATAATAGCCCAATTTACCAAAATTGGCCGAATAAAAAGGCTGTCAACATTATTAGCGTGACAAATAGCAATTTGAGCCCGCATTCCAAATATGTTATTGACAAAACAAACAAAAGTTACCATACAAAGAAATGCCAGAAAATTAGGGTGCCATAATAAAAGGATTGGATTCTATAACACCGCCCCTAACACAGCTCACTTTTTTGGTGGAAGTGACAGGACAATACCACATAAATTTTTTATTCACTCATTCAAGTCATGATCGAGAAGAACTAACGTTGGAGTACAGATCAGGTAAATTGGTAAATTGCCGGCCTAGAAGCAATATTTGTTCCTTTCTTGTATAGAAAAGTTTGCCGTTTGATCATTTGGGTAGCCTGCAATTGAGAGGCCTCCTTTTTTAACATGCCTCGTTTTATAAGTAGTTCAAAACCTTTTGTCTCTCTCTAAATATCCCCTCTGCCCCTACACATTTCTAGCCCCAGTCTCTTACTCTACGCATTTCTGGTCCTTAGATGGCGAGGAGTTCCTCTAATTTCGTGGGACAACGAGAAGGGTTCGAGGAGGAAAGAGGACAAAAGAAAGAAGAAGAAGAAGAAGAAGAAGAAGAAGAGGAGGCTCTGTCCCTTTGCGATTTTCCGGTCAACGTGATGAAAGAAGAAGAAGAAGAACCCCTGCTGGCTGAAAGCAGCAACCAACAAGAGGAGTTCGAGTTTGGCAGAGGAGGGAGCGGATCCCTTTCCGTCAGGTCGGAAATGTGCGCAGCCGAGGACATTTTCTACCGAGGGCAGATGCTGCCGCTCGGCCATTCTTTCGATTCGAGTTATGAGAAAGTCAAGAATATTGTTAACTGCGGGATAATCTCTTATCCCGCAGTCAACAAGATTCCTTCTTTTGTTCAATCCATGTCAAGGTCAGAGTCAATGGATCGCGTTTTAGAGAGCGAGTGGAATAGTTTTAGCAGTAATAGCAGTAGCCTCAGCATCGCCAAAACCTCATCGTTTAGTAATGGCAATACCGAATTGGGTATTGCCACGACGAGGAATGCTAATTCGAAGCCGAAAAAAGTCAACCAGTTCCAGATCAGCCATCCAAGTCCCAGACCACAAATGATGAGGCATTCCAACCAGGGACCAACCCACTTCTCCAGAAGCAGGACCAAGTCTTCCTCCATGTGGGACTTCTTCAAGCTGGGTCTGGTCCGTACACCGGAGCTACAAGATCTTAACAAGGTCCGTACCGGAAGCGGCTCGGTCAGCCGGAACAGCAGCTCCGGAAGCAGCAATTCCAACCCGAAATCCGTTCGGAGTCCTGCCGGAGGGAAGCAAATAGGGTTCTTGGAGAGGAAAGGAGGGGCCATGCTCAGTGGATGCAGCTGCACGGTTAGTGCGGTGGTGAAGCCAATCCCATTGAACCCAACGACAGTTCAGAGAGACGAGGACATGGAGAAGGTGACGTCAGCTCAGAGGAAGAACAGTAATCACCGGAAGAAGGTTAAGAAGAAGGACACGACGACGGTGGAAAAGTTGGAGGGAAAGCAAGAAATATCACGTCATCGAACGTTTGAGTGGATAAAGGAGCTTTCGCAATCACATGCAAGCTATATCCATGAAAATAATCATAATACAAAAAAATAATATTAGGGTGGTGGAGGAGGATACGGTCGTTGCCTCTTCTTCTTGTTGAGAGGATAGGATATAATTAAAAAGGAACAAAAATCATGCACTCTCTCGCGTGCTATTGTGTTCCTTTTAGTTTGTTGGTATAAATAATAATTATGTTTTTTTTAGACTTTTTTGGGTTATTCATTGTCAGTTTTTTTTATGTGCATAGATTATAGAATATATAGAGAGAAGTATCATGCACTTTGTCATGTCTTTAATTTGAATTCTTTACTTTTCATTAGTGTGGAGGCGGCGTGCAATCTAGAACTTGAAACCCTTTTTTCTTCGTGGGCTCCAATTCGTTTTTAATATATATGTTTACCGACAGACAATTCAGATAAATATGTTCTTTTAGTTTAGTTAAATGAATTTGAATATGATTTATTGAATATATTATCTTCAAATATTTTGATGAGAGTTTAGCTATAATTTTATAATCATATTCTTTTTTGACGTGAATTGTTTAAGTTGAGTTTGCTACAATTTCATTATTAGTGGTCTATTGGTTATTTGTGATAATTAAGAGGGGTTTGGTTGAGAGTAGCGAAGGCTGGGAATCTGGGATGATTAGAAATGAGAGGTGATTATTATTCCTTATTGGTAAATAGTAAATAGTGGGGAGGTGGTGGTCATGATTAAAGCCTGACAAAATTGGTAGCTTTTTAAAAAAAGTGTGTTCTGCGGCGTGAAATTGGCTAATTGTGACTGCCACCAAAAAGCACAACACCTCATTGAGACGGGTAGAATGTGATCGGAAGGTGGCGGTGGGATATAAAATATACTGAATGGAGAGCACCAAATTGATAGAAGGTTCATGTATGAAAAGAAAAATGTGTTGGTTGAATGCGCGTGTTGGCTTTGATTTCCTTAAATAAAGTACTGTTTGCGAATTTTAAACAATATTTACATATCTCCATCATTATAGAATTGAATAGTATCTGAATTGATCATAATTATTCTCACAATTAGTAACATTGTATTGGAAGATGTTGAAATCATCAAGTTATTACTCACAATTCTGGTAAACTTTGTAATTGAAAGAGAATACGAAAATTCGTGATTAGAAAAACATATCATTATCGAGAGATAGGATATAAAGATAGTTGAAATCGTCAAGTTATTACTTACAATTCTGGTAAACTTTGTAATTTAAAGAGTACGAAAAATTCCGTGATTAGGAAAACATATCATAATGGAGAGATAGTTAGGATATAAAGATAAATATTTGATTTCCACCAAAAGAAAAGATAAATTGATGCTCGATGTGAAATGCCCGATTTGGGATCTCGGGTACTGTTTTGCTTGCAAAGTTGGTAATTAGTAATGGGAAAACTCCAAGAGCTTTCTAATATCTGCTTGTCCATTTGGGTAGGAAGATAAGAAAGACTATTCTTAATAAGGCACGTCAAAATCGTTACATGATCTTTTCGTGTCGGGTACTGCTCTAGATGCCACCGGACAAACGGGAGGAAATTAAACTAATGTTAGGTTTGGTTGCCAATCTTCGCATAGTAATGAAAAATTTGCGAAATTATAATTAGACCTTGTTTTTTGTTAATATATGTGATAAACTACTGATTGGGAAGCATTTGAAAGCAACCACCAGATGAATATCTGGATTGTGTAACTATTTCGTATCTGAAAATTTACTGCACCATGTTTAAATAAATGTAAAACCGACGAACAAGAGTGAAAAATGTTTCTATCAAATTGTAATGCATCAAAAAATTGGAACCCAAATTTGAAACTTGTAAAATAAACTCATTAAGTTGCGGTCGTGTACTCTATTCTATTTATAAACCTCAGCTCAGTTGTAGCCAAAAGTGCATAGCATGTAGGGCCGCGGGTTTCCAACTAACAGTTGCAGGTCGAGAACCCATCGATTTTCATGTTCGGTCGTATGAAATTAACTTACATTAGTAAAGAATAACTGAAAATATTGTCTTAAACAAAAACAGAGTTTTAAAATTTGTCCAGGGATTATAGCCAAACGGTACAAAGCCGATTTGAATATATAGAAAGTCAATGATTCAAACTATGATATTGTCATGGTTATCGACAAGCGATAGTAAAGATAGATTCTTCTTTTAACTTTTTTATGTCCGTCGTCAAGTCGGACAAGAGCTACTTACACTTGTAAGTGTAAGTAGGGAAGAGTAATGAAATTCGAAGAGCGTGGACAATATAATATTTAATTTCAATTTATAGATTGATAATTATTTAAATAAAATTAATTTTTAATTTTAATAAAATATACATTAAAAAATATGTCTAATTTATCAAATAAAAAAAATTAAGTGGAACAATTGTCTGCAAAAATTTATACTTGGCTTCGTCCCTCGCCGGCACGCCAACCTAGTTCAACGCGTACGTGATTTGATTAAGAGGGATTAAACAAACACAAATGCAACATACATTTAGGAAGGAGAATCGGATGACATATTTATTCCTTAAGTATACTTTGATCATAGATTATGATTATATCTCTTCTAACGTGTTTTTAATTTTTTGTATAAATTTCTATTTGGATGCCATTAAGGGGGTATGTCTACTTCTTTTTACTTGTATTATTGTCTCATCACATGATTAATAAAGATTAGCTGGCATTTTTCTTATCGATTTCTAAAAAAACAAATTTTCATTAGTAGACGGATTATCAAATTCTTTTACTATCGACCTGGTGGTACGTAACTTGATTAGATAAAAACTTTGGAAAATATTATTTTTTTACAGCTAAATATTGTATTATCTCCGTACTAAAGATAAACACCTATACGCGTAGAAAAAAAAACACGAAGATAGTAATTTCAAGATTCTGTACAAGCCAACAGCAAAGCTACTGCCCCGTGCCCCTTTCTCAAAAGAGATCAAACATCTCGCAACACCTAGGAGTAGACTATCAAACGCCTACACACATTTTTTTTTTAGGAAGATGGCGCTAAACCTATATTAACATAGAAGTATTACAATGCATAAAGGTAAAAACATGAACAACCCACGAAAAAGAGATTGAACAGTCAACGAAAACTGATCCGGAAGTAACAGAAGCATGGGTAGAGCCGAAGGGTAGACGAAAAATTCGGAGAATCGAACGTCCAATAGAAGAGTTGTCGTGATTTAAAGTTGCCAATCGGCCCAACAATCTGTACAGAGCTCAAAACGCAAGCTTGTTTAGGCGCAATAAGCCCACTCGCCCCACTCGCAATCAATACCAAAATAGTTCAAGTCGTGTGGAAGGCGAAAAAGGGGAAGTGTGAAACATAGAAATTTTTGGAAATTTTTGTAACGATCTTAAGTTACTCGCTCACGTCATATACAAATGTTATTATCGCAACCCTATCAAAAAATGAAAAATACAAAATCTTCAAGATATTACCGCACATGGACTATCGTTGAATAATAGAAGAGCTGCGTACTTGCCTAAATGTTGAATTGACGAAATTTGAGAGTTCAAATTTTAGAAGGTATAATATTTGACTTGATAATTAATAATATAAGTCTGAATTATGTGCATGGAATCACTTAGTGATGGACTGGGATTGGGAGGCTTAATGTTTAGGCGGCGGGTGTCGCAAAGAATAGGGATGGGATGTTAGTTCGATGTTTTCTTTTAAAATATTTAATTCGATTTAAAGTTACCATTATAATATTTTTTTAAAGATAAAATGATGATGTAGATGTTGGACTCCGGGCTCGGATGGCATTCATCGTTGTGCAAATTTGGGCTCGGGCTAAATAGGCTCGGATATTAGACCAGTTAGTGGACCGGCTTTATCCGTGTGGATAGGTGCTGACGTCAGCGAACGGATAAGCACTATCCTAATGGATAAGCATGAAAGTAATCAAGCAGCTGAGTCAGCAGCTATGTAAGCTGCTGATTCAGCTGCTAGGTTTAGGCTTGCAATACGTTGAACCACGTGATGAGCCACATGACGATACGTGTAAGCTGCTTGTCAGCTGCTTGCTTTCAGCTGCTTGTCAGCTGCTTGCTTTCAGCTGCTTGCTTTTCCTATAAATAGGGCCCTTGGCCGTCATTTGAGCGTGCTGCCACGAGTCGATCCGAATCAATTTGCGGTCGGGCCCTGCCCTCGGGCGGGCCCAGCTCAATGATTTGTGGCCGGGCCCTGCCCTCGGGAGGGCCCAGCTCGACGGTTTGCGGCTGGGCCCTACCCCCGGGCAGGCCAAGCTCGACGGTTTTGAGCGGGCCAAGCTCGATGGTCTCAAGCGGGCCAAGCTCGATGGTCTCAAGCGGGCCAAGCTCGACGGTATCGAGCGGGCCAAGCTCGACGGTATCGAGTGGGCCAAGCTCGACGATATCGAGCGGGCCAAGCTCGACGGTCACGGGCGGGCCCTGTTCGGATGTCCACTCGTATAGAAAAATATCAGTTTAGTACTTGATATTTTCCGAGATATACATTTTGGGCCAATCGTGGAAATCAAGTTACGATCCGTTAGAACGTGATCGTAACTCGGCCAGCAACTCACGGTTGCTGATCAAGACCAATGGACTTAGAGACCTGTGATGTACTCGCTTCAACAAGTAAGTACAATTTAATTAATATCGTTTAATTAAATGAGATTCGGGCATAATTAATTGATAATTACGGCCCGACTCGCCAACAGTGGCATATACTTCAATTACGTGTCATCCAGGGATTATGTTAACTGACTAATTTTAAGTATAAGGGTTAATCGCACCATATGACAAGCAAGATGTATTATTTTGCCTATTTTTCACTTGATCTTAGTTTTTTTTAACATATATGGTATGAATTACCAAATGGTTTTCAAAAAATAGAACACCGTATGGTTTTAAAAACTTTGTAATCTCTTTCACTGTATCAAAACACCGTAATGTTTTTCTAAAAGAATCTCTTACGACCAGTTATGAATATACAAAAAGTTTAGGTCGCAACAAGGTCAGTTATAGGTTAAATTAAAGTGGTAGAAGTCCACTTAGAAAGGTTATATTATATATGTAAGGTACCGACATGTTATCCAAAGACATCCATCCTCCATTTAAAAAAGGCAATTCTTCCGGTGAAAGCAAGGGATCCTAGTCAGAAATAGGTGTGGGATTGGAAGTACACGCCATCACTACATAAAGTTGGAGTAAGGGTTTGGGAGATTTTAAAGAATGGACGTTGACATTAATAAGAACTGGGTCAATCCAAGCTTACCCTTGTGGCTGAATTTAGTTTTTGTTAAATGTTTTAACATTAATTGTGTAATCCGCTGATTAATTTTAACAAGTTGATGGTGTGAACTAGGGTAGGCAAGTTGATTTGCTCTGTTTTTGCCCTGTTTTGGGGGCTTCTTCGGCCTTTTTGTTCATTTTTACAATATTAATATAATACTTAAACTTATAAAAAAACAGATTAATTGAGTATTGGTATTAATCGTGTAATATGCTAATCTCTAATTAAAAGGTAAAGGTCCTGTATAGTACATTATGGTTCGACTCACATGTATATATTTTTTGGTTTCAAAATAAAATAATCTTGGATTCAATCTCGCATATTTAAAAGATACAATTAAAAGAACCACGTTTTAATAAGATACGACAATACTCAATGATAGATATCACAAATTTACTAAAAGATCGAGTGTGATAGATTTTTCTAAATTATACTTCATTATTAATTAATTTAGACAAAATATCCCTAACTAAGAGAGAGGTGAGAATTTTCATTTTTTATTTATTTGTTCCTTTAATAATTTGATATCCAAATTTTTTTCATAATTATATTTAGGAGTATCCTTGTTCAAAATAATAATTTAAATAGTGACATATCAATGAAAAATTGAATAGTGATAAAAATTGACCAAATTGCAAAGTACTAGATAAAATTTACATAATTACAAATAAGACACATTTTAAAAATTAAGACAAATTCTCGACCGAAATTTTTTCTCATGGGTTGGACATAGGTACCACATTCATATTCAAAATTAAGACACTGTTTAAAATTCCAAAACCTTTTTGTATAGATCTATATTTAGAGTAGATGTGATTTTTAGAATCCATCTAGAGTAGATATTAGTAAAGCACCATTTTGTTTCCTTTTTGTTCTAGAGATTGGCTGGTGCCTACAAGCCAAGAACGGAAGACAAAAGGAAAATGCTAACAAGCAATATGAGTGGGAATTTCCACAGAAAAGCAAAAACTTCTGATTGTATTAAAATGCTTCATTATTATAAGTCCAATCGTGCCCCGCATTATCAATCACCCCTTTCGTTTTTTCCAGTAAAAGAATGCGAGATATTCCAAAATTGATCAAACTAATTATTTAAACTGCAACTGATTTTTTTTATGAAATATAATTTTTTCCTCATTTGTTAAAACTATTATTAAGATTAGAATATGGAACCCATCCATAACATAGAAATTCTTTTGGAGAAGAGTAAACGTAGGAATTTAGTGGTCGACCCTTTTCGTTGTCTTGCCATATATAACTTGGAAAAAACACGGTCGTTACGCGCTTAATGGGTAGAACTAGAATCTTTGGGAACTCTGACAAAGCTGGGATAAGTCCACGTCAACTCCACAAAAGCAACGACGTTACGAAGATATCCGCAAAACAAATCTAGGAACTTTAAGCCAGGGGCCCTCCCTCTTGACAAAAAAAAAAAATAGGAACTTTGGCCAAAGAGAGATTAATCAATTAATCGTCACTTTCTACAAAATATCTTATCCAAAATTGAGCATATTGCCCGACTTTATTTTAAGATCATATCAGTTAACTGTATTTTCTATATTCTTAAAAGTTTAAACTGCAATATTTCTTAAGCTAATCTAAATCTTTAATTAATCCAATTAATTTTTTGTATTAGCCGTTTACTTTGAACCACTCCTAATTTTCCAACTCTTCCTCATCTAACCGCTCCCAACTTCCGACATCTCTCTCTCTATCCTCTACCAAGAAACTTCCCAGCCTTCTCATTTTCCATAAACTTGGACCACAACCTCCAACGACAAGACCCCACAAATAAAAGTAAACCAAACCCAAAAACCCTTTTTCCTTGTAAGATGCTAAACTTAAGAGGGTGTCCAAATTAAGAATCAATTGTCACTTTTCTGCTGTTGCTTTTTGTTTCATGGAGATGGTTGCACGGTCACTTGAGAAGTGCTTTGGCGGCGGAGATGGAGGCGACGGTCTGTTATGGCACGTGGACTTGAAGCCGCATGCCTCCGGGGACTATTCTATTTCGGTGATTCAAGCGAACTCCAACTTGGAGGACCATGGACAGGTGTTCACTTCTCCTTCCGCCACGTATGTCGGCGTCTACGATGGCCATGGCGGCCCTGAGGCTTCTCTTTTCATCGCTCAACATCTCTTCCCTTATCTTCACAGTTAAGTGTTAACGACGATCGCCCTTTCTTTTTCCAATAAAAAAAACGATTCTTTGTTTTTAAAAAATATTTTTAGAGTTGTTTGGTTATGGTAAGCTGATCAGTGATTTGGTGAGATGGCTGGAACCAGTTACGTAGCTTAAATCTTTATTTGTTTTGAATTGGGTTCAGAGAGAATTCTGTATTATGTTAAATTGTTTCTCTTATTGATAGTTTTTGAAAATATTAATTTTGCAAACAAAATTGGCCGTTAAGTGTTGTGTAAAAATTGAGGGACCAAAAAATGAATTCCATATTGAATATCTAAGCATCTTGAAATTGTATAATCATTTAAAAGAATATGGAAGGTGTGGGTTTTAAGAGCAATTTCCTAAAATAAAATTAATATCAAACCCAAAAGGTATACTGTATCTATGATTTTCAAAGAATTTATCCTGAATAAAATTGAAACAGAGTCTATTTTAAGGCAGCAGGAATTAGCTGAGCAGGAGAATTATTTTTTTTGCCAAGTTTTTCTTTTTTTTTTTTCGTTGTTGATTCTTGTGGTTCAGCGGCTAATTACAATGCAACTCCAATATCACAAGGAATTATAGAATCATGTTTCTTAATCTAGTGGTTTTGGCCTTCAGAGTTTGCATTGGAATATGGCGGACTATCCGCTGACGTTATAAGGAAGGCTTTTGATGCTACAGAAGGGGACTTCATGCATTTGGTGAAGAGATCATGGGTAGCTCAGCCTCAGATTGCTTCTGTAGGTTCCTGTTGCCTCGTCGGAGCAATATCCGATGGTATCTTGTACGTTGCGAATCTTGGAGACTCAAGGGCGGTACTGGGAAGGAGAGCATCGGGGTCCAAGATCGGCGGCGCAGTCGTGGCAGAGCGGTTAACTACCGATCATAATGTGGGTGTTGAGGAGGTCAGGAAGGAAGTGGAGGCACTTCATCCCGATGATTCACACGTCGTAGTGTTTACTCGTGGAGTGTGGCGAATAAAGGGCATTATCCAGGTACTAAAATTTCTGCTGATGCCTGCTTCTGACCAGCCATTGATTAGCTGTTGTGTGCTATGTAATGGCCTAACCAAAAAGTATTGCTTGTCCCGATTTCATTTTATTCCAGGTTTCGAGATCCATTGGAGATGTGTATCTGAAGAAGCCTGATTTCCATAGGGACCCTCGGTTTAGGGAATTCGGCGCTTATATTCCAATGAAAAGGCCCGTGATGACAGCAGAACCTTCAATCCTGACACGGAAGCTGCGGCCGCAAGATTTGTTCTTGATATTTGCATCAGATGGCCTCTGGGAGCATTTGAGCGATGAAA
Source organism: Hypericum perforatum (assembly GCA_012979155.1). NCBI lineage: Eukaryota > Viridiplantae > Streptophyta > Magnoliopsida > Malpighiales > Hypericaceae > Hypericum > Hypericum perforatum. Next base: position 26,301 of record SOPF01026098.1, read on the forward strand.
GGGCAGTTGGCATAGTTTTAAAAAGTCCACGGCGAGTGAGTAATCGTTCCATCATATCACGATATCTTACTTTTAACACTCCGCTTTTAGTCCAAATCGAATCAGGCTGTTACTCTTTCTGTTTTTATTCTGCAGGGAATAGCAAGGCGATTGGTGAGAACAGCATTACAGGAGGCAGCTAAGAAGCGGGAAATGCGATATGACGACATAAAAGGGGTCGAGAGAGGAATCCGCCGACATATCCACGACGACATCACAGTCGTTGTATTGTACCTCGATCATCCCATGGGCGTCTCGAATGACAGATTCAAGAACGGCAGCTTTGTTGATTGCACTAGTCCTGTCGATATTTTCTCACTAAATGCAAATGGAGCTAGAGAATAGCTTCATTCCTTCTTCCAAAGAAGTGGAAGTCGGTGAAGTGAGATGGCTTAAACTAATTTTCACATTTGAAATGTACATAAAGAGCTTGTCCCTCCAGGGAAGTACCAAACCGAAGTTGCTGCTAACTTACAGGGGCAGTTTAGACATTACTCTGATACACATTATACTGCAAAAACATGTTTTTTTTCTTTCTAAATGTTGTACGAGGAATCAACTGTATCCTTTAATTTTTTCGGTAGTGAACAATGGCCTAAAAAACTTAAATATTTACTAATCAAATACTAAAACAAACAGAACGAGTACATTGGAAAAAAGATCGAATCATGTAAATAGACATATATGTACTCATGTGGGGAGTGCCTACTAGTGCATGAACCAATTCTAAAAATAAAACCACCACTCGATTACCATCTCGCCATGATGAACTATTCGGATGTCCCATTGACAAGCAAGATGTCTCCGTTGGTGAAGTTGGCAATTGGCATGAGGGTGATCCAGCTATACCTCACGTCCAACATAGAACGTGTGAAAGTAGCAACTTCTGATGAGCCCCGCATAAGACTATACACAGTTTGGAGTAAAAACAAAATTAGAAAATGGAATCTATTTCTATTTTTTTAAGATTTGATTTTAATTAGTGAGTTGATTAATTTTTTATTGGTGCCAATTTCTAATTTTAGTGGATATATATTAATATATATATAATTATCAAATAAAATAAAATTTCAGTGGAGGCAATTGCCCCCACGTTATTCTTGAGCGCTGAATTCTTAACTCAGGTCACAGAATAAATAAATATTTTTCTCTTATCCACACAAAATTCAATCCAAATAAATATTTGTTATCTACAATTATGACCCACCTCAACCAAGTAACAAAATAATAATTAGTTTTTCGTTATTTATATATAATATATTATAAAACAAAGTACTCCATAACCATAACAATAAAAAAATTAAATCAAGTAACAATAATGATTACAAAAATTGCACTACAAAATTAGAATGAAATATGAATAGAAAAATATGGATTTACATTTTATTTTATTTTATTAAAAATAGCTTCAATTTTTATTACCACACAAATGATATTCAAAAAACAATATTTTTATACGAATAAACAATTATAACTAAATTAGATTGAAAAAGAATAAACCGAGTGACCATTTGGTCCAGTGGCATTGTTCCCACTCATGTGGGGTGAAGTAGATGGTTCGACTCTTGGCATGAACATTTCTGATCTAATAGAATAGGATTTAGAATAGGATCTAAAAAAATAAAAAAAATAAAAGGATGGGCCTGACATAACCTGGGCTGTGCGATAGGGACGTAATTCAGCTCAAGGCTGCGTTTCACCTCTTAATAATTTTTTCTTCTCTGTATTGTTTGCTGACATGGCCACCCCAACAACCCTGGGGGCTTGTCATTGTGAGTAGTCTAATGCATCGTCTCCAATTGAAATGGGTCGTTAAGACTTACGATTGAGATTGAGGGATATTTTTGGTAGATAATTTAGGGACATGGGTTAATTTACCGATATGTTTGTTGACTTGGTGAAACGAGGAGGACGACCGAGTCAAAAGAAAGAAAGACAGAAAATATAACTTTAATTGCGAGAATGATTCACAGCATTTAATTAACTGCGAGAATGAAATTATATTTTATTCTTCAAATACATGACACGAGTTGACAATTTTTTCTGATGACATAATTATGAGATGATCGATTAATGCGCTCAGTGTCTATCTCTTAATTATCCCATCGGAGAATTAGTTGGTGGAATTAGATAGTCTCAAGATAGTTTACCAGGCAGACGACTGATTAACACGCATTAACTCAAACAGTATGAGTAATTTTACGGTTGTCTATTGTACCAATCAACAAAATTTGTATAATTTATATTGCAACCAAATTTATGAAAGAAAAATGAAATTTTGTTAGATTTAATATAAGATTGTTGGCTAAATAAGTCATAAAATTTTTTTTAGAAATTAGCAAATTCGTAAAGACAAATTTATAGAAAGAAGAACGAGCAAAAATGGCGGTGAAATGAAGAAAATGTTATTAAAGAGCTCATTAGAGATGTCCATTCTCTCGCGTTTATCTTTGACATTTTTTTTCCTCTGCGACACGTGTGTTACACGTGCTCATCTCGAGGATGATCGGAGACATTGCTTCACATCGTCTAAAAGAATCTATTCGGGGCCTCCAATAAAAAAAATCGACTCAACGGATTCATTCCCGAAAAAAATAATTTTACATTCAAGAATCTTAAATCCTGTGAAGTCACAAAATTCAAAGCTTTCACTTGGTTAATACACCTCTATGAAGCAATTTAAAAAAGCAGGGCTCTAGCCTCAATAGGACGCTTCCTGGGTTTAATTTTAAATTCTGATTTTTTTTTAGTTATTTTTGGTTTATATTTCTAATTTCAAGGGAGGGGGAAGACGGAAGGACGGTTTAAAATTGTCGGCGTTCTGCGGCCTTTTTCTCGTTCGATTTTAATCCTTTGTATCTCACTAGTTAATGCAGAAACCCTAGAGAATGGCTGCGACACCGTGCGTAACCCTGGAGCAGTTCGTGTTCCTCTTGATGTTGTTGGGTTGGTGTTTACAGGTTGAAAAGGTTTTGTGGTTTGTTTACTGAATATTAATGTCATCTAAGAAAGAAAATAAAAAAGATTCTTAACCTAATTATGAACATGTAATCATTCTCTTTTTAGAAAAAAAAAGGAACAACAAAATAATTATTCGAATAATAAAATTTTACCGATAATTAAGCAATAGACAAAGGATGTGAAACAAATTGTGCAAGTTTATAACATATAATATTTCTACACTTACAGCAAATCAGTCGCTATTCAGTTAATGATGTGTTAATTTGGGTAACAATTGATCGTAAGCCATGCATCAAACTCAATTCGGACAGGCATATAGATAACTAACACTTTCCGCCGTCCGAAGCTCAATCATGGTGGACATTGGAAATTGAACCACATCAGGTCAAATCGGTGATGCAGTCTTACAGGTGAGGAAACGGTAGATTATACAGGACAAAAAACTTTAGAACTAAATGTCTCGCAACATGTAAGCTCCCCAATCAAAACAGTGGGCAAGATATTGTCGTGATTTGGGTCTCCAATTTCCGTGGCTAATATTCTCTGGTTCCAGTTTCGGAGTTCAAAAATAAGATATTTATTAGTTACATAAAATAATTAACTTATAATTGTTTAAGCATATTAATATATTATAAAAAGTAATGGTCAAAGAAATGAAATAATGGGGAAGTTCCCTTAAACGTGAAAAATACCGTAGAGAGGATACAATGAGCCGAATATATATGAAATGACCTCCACGTTTATTAATCGCGTAATATTCAATTTTTACTCACAAATGAAAAATAATAGAACATAATCCACAAAATAAAAAACTTGTAAAAGTCATCACCTCATATGTTAATCGGCTTATAAGATTCAACCTAAACTAAAAAATAACAAAAAACATAAATTAAAGAATAATACAGTTTAACTATGAATAACATTAAATGGAATACCTTGTTCATAATATATACAACAATATAATTTAATTATCTGTATTAACAAAGTACACTGTCATATATATTAAAAACACTTACTGATGGTCCAAGACAATTTCAATCCCAATTTAAAGATAGATAATTGGGTGATGCAAATTTACACTGAATCAGAATAAAATTTAAAATCATCCATTTTCAAAGACCCAATCTGATTGAGGAGGTTGTTTTTTTTACTTCACATGTAATCTAAAATGTTAAAAGTTTTAACTGGTTCAAATTTAAATTAGTCAATTTATTAAATCAAGCATCTAGTAATTTTAAACTAAAAAAATTAATTCGAAATGCATAATCCCTCCTAATATAATTATTATTTCAATCACTCAGGACTTGCTTCTTTCTGAAAAAAGGAAAACTAAACTCAGAAACCTAAATAATATAATATATATGTACATATTCACATTGACAATTAAAATATCCCAATCTCGGCTCTAGTCGAATAAAGAACACACGCTCGATGGGAATAGTAGAAGAAGCACACAACGTGAAGGTACTGGGCTCGGGCGATCAGTTCATCGTACTGGGTCACGGGTTCGGAGCCGACCAGTCGATTTGGAGGTACCTTGTCCCTCACTTGGTCGACGACTTCAAGGTGGTCGTGTACGATAACATGGGCGCTGGCACCACCAACCCAGACTACTTCGACTTCGAGAGGCACTCGACCATGGAAGGTTTCGCGTACGATTTGATTTCCATATTGGAGGAGACGCAGGTCTTAAGTCTTTTTTCTTCATATCTCTCTATTTACAATCGAGCACCGTTCGGTTCGTAACACTTCAATCCAAAAATATTCGGAGGTGAATGCTTGTATCTATGTGGGCCACTCTTTCTCTGCCATGGTTGGGGCTATTGCTTCCGTGATTCGACCCGACCTCTTCTCCAAGCTCATCTTTCTCAATGGCACCCCGAGGTGAGGTTATATGTCTGTAAATTTTTACCTGTGATTGGGAAATTTTTCTAGGGAAAAGTACAATTTTATTACTTGTGGTTTCACGGTTTTTAACATATGATCCTATTGTTAGAAAATGACCAAACGAGTCCTGATATTAGCTTCGGAATTTCACTTTTAGGCTCGGGTGACTTCCCAAGCCTAAATTTACTCCGAACTTAATCTTTTTTACATTTTAGTCCCGACTTATTTAGTATATTTCAAAAATCTCCCCTTTGAAGAGATGTCAGAAGAGGGCTGAAGAAGGGGTGGAGGAGGAGGAGGAGAGGCGGAGGGTGGGAAGGAGGATGAGGAAGATAGGGTGGAGAGGGGGAGGATGGGTGGAGGAGGGACGGAGGGAGAAGAGGAGGATGGCCGGTGGTGGGCGGAGGGGGAGGAGGAGGGCGGAAGAGAGGGAGAGAGAGGGGAAAAATTCTAGGGAGATTTTTGAAATATACTAAATAAGTCGGGACTAAAATGTAAAAAAAAAGGTTCGTAGTGAATTTAGGCTTGAGAAGTCACCCAAGCCTAAAAGTGAAACTCCGAAGCTAACATGAGGACTCGTTTGGTCATTTTCAAACAATAGGATCATATGTCAAAAATCGTGAAACAACAGGTACTAAAATTGTACTTTTCCCATTTTTTATATTAGAGCGTCATTTCGAGATAATAATTTATCACTTGAGTCAAGATTTCGATATTGATTTTGTTTGGAGTAGTTAATGTTCATGTTTTGGTCAAGAGGTCGACTAGAAGAGACATCACCAACAAAAATAAAAGAGGAGGTAAGATTTTTTGATCTAATTCATCTCCATGAAGACATTTGTCAAGAACTTCGTCACTAAAATGTTTTAGAATTTCAATTGGATAATAGACAAGAATTGTGTTTGTGTAGATTAGTTTATTAACAATTGTTTCACGTTCTTGAGTTCAAAAATTTTGCGGAGTCAAGTCCGAGAAAACTCGATATGGATAAACAAGATGATCTCTTTACGTAATGAGGCGTGGTGCTTTCTTGCCAGGCTAATTAACTGCTCAGATTACTTTGGAGGGTTTGAGGAGGAGGACGTAGAGCAACTGTTCGAAGGCATGCGGTCCAATTACAGAGCATGGTGCTCTGGGTTCGCTCCTTTGATTGTTGGTGGAGATATGGACTCGGCCGCGGTCCAAGAGTTTTGTCGGACACTATTTAACATGAGGCCCGACATAGCCCTGAGCCTGGCCCATTCACTATTCCTAAGCGACGTTAGAGAAATCCTGTCTCTGGTCACTGTGCCATGCCATATACTGCAGAGCAAGAAGGACATGGCCGTGCCCGTCATAGTTGCCGAGTACATCCACCGGCAACTCAAGTGCCCTACCATCATTGAGGTGATGCCCGTGGGCGGCCACTTGCCGCAGTTGAGCTCGCCGGATATCGTGGTCCCTGTGGTTTTAAAACATATTCGTTGTGACATACCAGGTAGCATGTAGATCAGTAGGTGTATGCTCAAGTTCAGGTCTTTGTTATTGTACGAACAAAGTCAACAAGATATTGATCAAGGCTTCAGTTGGTTGCTTGTCTTTTTTTTTTTTAATTTTAGTTCTTTTGAAGTGCTAAAATTGGGGTTCCAATTATACTTTATTTAGAGACATCATTAAGTAAGAAGAAGATTCCAATATTTGGTACCAGAAACAGTGATAAAAACACAAAATAAAGTAGAAAGACCTACCTTGTACATTCCTGTTGAATTTTTTAAAAAAAGAGAGAGAATAGTAGCATTAGCAGAATAATAGAGAAGACACACGATATACGTGGTTCGGTCTTCAATTGACCACCTCCACGGGGGTATAGACGATCTCATTATGATATGTGGATTACAATGGGTATATAGGCTACGGAGAGGTCACTGCCTCACGCCTTCGGCCTAGTTGCTCCTACACCATTGTATTTGCTCTCTCCCAACCCATAGAACTTCTACACAATGCTCCTATTTATAGAAGACTTAATCTAGAGTTCTATCTTAACTAGAATTCCTAATGCTAGAAGAAGACTTATCTTTTGCTACTTCCTAACTATAATTCTATTAGGATTTGAGACAAACTCCAACACTCCACCTTGGATCAAATCCGACACAGAATCGTCATTTTGAGCTCCACTTGCTCTTCTTCATACGATCATCTTCATTGTGTACCTCTTTCATTAAGCTTCATCTTCAATCTGTCCAAACTGTATACCGGGCAACGACGGTGGAACAATGGTGGCTCTAGAGTGGGAGATTCTTCCTACTCCCTATTCTCTCTATCCTCCAGTTCTCTTTCCTCAACTTGCCTAAATTCTGCTTCTCGGACCATCGGGCAATGAACAACCTTCTTCCTTAGGCTCAATAGCACATGGATGGTTGGTCTCTCTTGGCGTGCGATGGTTTATCGCAAGGAATCTTCTCTAAATACAGTGGACAACAACTTCTCTCTATTCTCTTTTTTCTTTTGATTTGGGTTTCAGGATGCTTTGGCGTGCTCCAGGGAGGCTGGTTTCATCATCAACATCAATACTCCACCTTGATTTCTTAACTTGATGAACACCTCACAGATCCCTTAAGATAAAAGCTCTGATACCATGTTGAATTTTTTAAAGAAAGAGAGAGAATAGTAGCATTAGCAGAATAATAGAGAAGACACACGATATACGTGGTTCGGTCTTCAATTGACCACCTCCACGGGGGTATAGACGATCTCATTATGTATGTGGATTACAATGGGTATATAGGTTACGGAGAGGTCACTGCCTCACGCCTTCAGCCTAGTTGCTCCTACACCATTGTATTTGCTCTCTCCCAACCCGTATAACTTCTACATAATGCTCCTATTTATAGAAGACTTAATCTAGAGTTCTATCTTAACTAGAATTCCTAATGCTAGAAGAAGACTTATATCTTTTGCTACTTCCTAACTATAATTCTATTAGGATTTGAGACAAACTTCAACAATTCCCGAAGCAAAATACCGTTACTCGGATTGATTGTTGGCAGTTATAATGGAGAATTGTATGACTTAAAAAAAAATTAATTCCAACCACACCTTAGCTTATAATATTTTTTGGTAAATAGCGAAGTGTATTACCGAAGAAAAACAGTTCAAATTTATAGAGCACACCCGTCCCATCACCAGCTCATCCACTAACGGCTAGTTAAATAGTGTTAGAGCTACACCCAACTACAAGATATAGCCTACAAATCATGTAGCCGAGGCACGATGATTTTTTATTCAATTAAGATTCTGGTAACAAGTATCCAAGTAGTTCCAGGACACAATAAGATGGTACAAATTACAGCGTGTTTCGGTTAACCTTTCCTTTTCAATCCCCATTCGCCGCTATAAGCCTGGACAACAGGACAAGGCGGGAGCCAAAAGCAAGTTAAAATTTCGTTACAGTAATTCACAACATAATTCTCGATCTACAAAGAGGTTCCTGCAATACGATAGATTTCAGAAAATTATTGATTTGGCTCCGCCAATGGTCACCTCACTACTTTGGGTGTGATTCACACAGCAGACTCACGTTAACCCACCAAGCCGACCACAAATGTTTTCACTTTGAAAAGAATATCTGATCATTATTGGAGGCAACTGTATTGATTAGATCTAGGATTGTGGTTTAGGATCAGATACACAAATTGATTACTTGCCTCTTCTCATCCTTTATAGCTTATGTGATATCTTCGATAAAGAATAGTCTTTTTCCTATTCCGTTATATCGTCTTTAAGACAGCACCCATGATTCTATAAAATGAGATGGTACTTTTAAAATTTCAGTTTTAGCTCGGAATCTTTATGTTTTGTCTTTTTTAGAATTTTTTTTTTATGTTTTCGACAAATATTTCAACTTAAAAGACTAAAAATTACCTTCGCATTCCAGAGAGAACATGTTCCAATGCATTTCAGTATCATGCATTGCTTCTTAATTGACGTATGTTATTCAAAACATCAATATCAGTTATTTTAGTGATATATTTTACTTGATGAGTTTAAACATGCCATGTTAGACGCATGCTCAGTTCCAGAAATTGTTCTTAAATCCAATGCATAGTCACGTCGCGTACAGAATGGTGGAGCTAGAAAAAAATAATGGGAACAAATATGTTGCGTTTTCAATTACTAATTTTTTTTTATAGCAAAATTACGTGGGAAAGTTAAATTTTGGTGGATGATGAATAAAAATTCGGATAAATTATTTTCAAATCTTTGGTTTATGTCATAATTACAAGTAGTCTTTAAATCCTTAATTATAGCATGTATTTTTTTAAGGACTCACGAACATGTATTTTTTTAAGGGACGAGATTAGTCATTTAGCAAAATCTTTGCATAATTAATAGACTTGAGGTGTATTTGAGGTTGGCTTTAGACAGTTTAGACTCGCCGGCCAGAAATACTCGCTTTCAAGTGAGGAAGAGGATGGAGGCTTTATACACCGAAGAGGATTTATGCTGATCAGAGTATGATACATATTTTTGAATCCCGAGTGATTTGCATCATCTTTGATTACTTGTTTTGTAGATTGTTAGGGTAACTTACTCAGATATTATAGCATGTTTACTTTTGTTGTAACCTGTCTAGGCTTTTGGTTATTTTTAGTTTTTTTAATTATTGTTCTCTCCGATCTGCCCCCAATTCTGTAATTTTTCTCTTATTGTTAATAAAGTTCGCAGTTAAAAAAAAATGCTCCCACACACCACCACCTCTCTCCGCTCCTGAGTAGAGGTATAAAGCAAGGGACAGAAATGGAGGTAGACAAAACAAAATATGCTTCTTAACATAATAAGATTTGATCACCGAGGAAGGAAATATGCTTGCTGAGATGGGATTCCATTTTTAGGACAGAATTTACCCGCATGCTAAACCTATGCTTTGGGCAGTTGCTTTCCCCTGAAATGTCTGTCCACCAGATATGCGGGTTTCGATTAATTTTTCATGGAGAAGAAGGAAAAGGAAATTTTCTGCGTTGAGATCTTGGTGTTCTTGGGAGATTAAATGTTTGTTTTTAGTATAGCAATGAAAGAGAAAGGAGGAGAGATATGTGGAAAATAAAAAAAAACAAATTTAAGAGTACAAAGTCCATTTCATATGTCAATATAATGTAGAAATGATTCTTACGTTGTTACAAATTTGAAACTAACATTTACACAACAAATAAAAACGATATAATAATTTTTTAATAGCACAGATTTTATCCATAATTATGACATCAAATAGAGAACTAAATATAACTTGGCCTAAAATTATCTTACCATTCTAGTTCATTTCTGTAGCCAGCTCTTTGAAAATAAATAGCATATCGTAGTTGATGCCATCTTTTTATCATCGGCTAGAGTGATTCTTCTGCTCTAGGACTATATCGCGTCCTTTCTGAACAATTGGCTAAGACCAACCGCCCTCACTTTGCTTGATCCAAATTGGAGCATCTCATAGTGGGAGATGTTAATTAACAAATCGGTTCTTTGGAGCTTTACGAATTAAATTGAGTAATTAAGAAAGTAATGACGTAAGATACATCTCGAGAGATTCCCTGATGTTACTTCGCCACCACCACCAAATTGTCTCGTTCAGGTGATTAAACTCCTAAACGACGGTTTGGAATTGTAGTGGGTGCGTAATTAATTATAATACTCAATTAACATCCAACGCATTAGCCTCTAACTCACGGGAAGGAAAGCTAAAGAGGACAAATTGCCTCAATTTGATTTGTGTGGTCCAGTCATTATCAGAGGCAACTCACTCCCAAGATCCAAAGACTTCTTCAAAATTGGAGTACGAATTTTTTATCCTTATAATCACCAGCTTCTTGTACTCGTTAATTATAATCACTTCTCAATTAGTTTTGAACCGAAAAATGTTGGTTCTACGATCCATGGTATATTTAATATTACTCTTCGGGTGTGAGGTCGCAGTCCGTAACATGAAGTGATAAAATTCCAAAACCACAATAAAATAAATCGTAATTTGACATCACATGGAAAGCTTTACAGAATTATTATGAAGCCGTGCAACTAAAAATTAATTCCTACGATCGAAGTTATATACTACCACACTAAAAAATTTGTAACCTGAAATCACGTGGACGGTGTTGGAATTAATGATAGTAAATTATGATTTAAATATATATATAAAGAAATAAATAACATAAGAGTTAAGGAAAAATAGTTTTACAACACGATTTGCACAATCGTATAAATATTAACTCTTTTTACGTTGTGTTCTTTGGTTATAGTCCTCTTTTTCCAAAATCACGAATTTTGTATTCAATGCTAGACGAGACTATGGTTTAACCGCATTTACTTAAATTCTTATTACGTGCCTTATAACGTAAGTAAGAAAATTCTCAAAATACAGCGCCCAATCACGAGTACAATAGGAAGCATCATTGCACTTATTCGAATCTTTAGTGGTGTATACGGTATGCCAACTCTTATAAATATGAGAAATGTTATGATATAGAAAAAGAAGAGTAGAGAGCTCGTGGAAGCTTGAGAACTTATGGAGGCATTGGAATGGAGGAGAGCTCATTTTATAGATACAATAACTATGACCATTAATAAGGCAATAAAAGAGATAGATACAAGATCATAAAATCCTATATTAATTATTCCCATTAATTTAGCCCAAAATTAAATTCAAATGCCAACAAATAGAAGAAGGTTATAGAGTATGATAGATTTTGAATTGAAAATTATTTTAAATATTGGTCCGCCTCAACTCTAAAAGATAAGATCCCGTAATATAGAACGATTTCCACAAATCCACAATCTTTCAATCTGTACAATTAATTTTTATTCACACTTAAGAATTGATTTTTGACAAGTATTTTATGTCGCTACAATATTTAGTTGATGATCTTTTCAACGATCTCACAAATACCCAAAACTATTTGGTATAATCTCATAATTCATTCATTTGTATTTGGTCATTTTTTCCTTGGTTATAAACCATTTCTCCATAAAATCAAGTTATCATAGGATAATAAATTACATTTTTCACATAGAATCACCTACGAATACTAGATAATTCTTTCGACCATGAGTTTGTCACTCTCCTCTAATCGACGTATACACACTTACATTTATGTTTGAGATCATGGTGACAGTTATTATGCTCGGTTAAATAATCATGAGTGGAGAACTATAAATTATTAATATCTATGTGTCATACTATTGGTTCCTGATCTATGTATAATCATCTTCTTCCGGTCTAAATATGAATTCGAATGTGATTATGTTCAAAAAATTTCTCAAATTAATGAAGTAAATGATCATGTTGATAAAATGACGCATAGTAAACCGATGACATTGCATGATACACAAAATATTTGAAATAACTTTGGTTGAGAGGTATCATTTGGTTGTATCTAATTAGAAAATTTTAAATAACACGAGAAGTGTCTCAAAACATGAATAACCAGACTTTCACCTGTAAAAGATTCTTGATTTGATTTGTGGGAATATATTGTTCATGATTTATCTAGCATGAAACAAGAAGGTGAGTAGCTGTAAGCATCAAACATGACCAATACAATTTCATCAAAAAAAAAAACATGACCAATACAAGGCCACATGATTGCCTTTCGCAATTAATAAACAATCCCCACAGATACTCATGCTACTAAATAGTAGACCATGTGCCTTGGATGGGTCAGAACGTGATTAATAATATTATTTTGGGACCACTTCCAAGCTAAATCGAACCTTAGTTTTCTTTTTATACCGAAAAAAATTATCGTAAAATTAAAAAAAACGTTATTGTCAAAATTTGGGGGAAAAATTTAATTAGGAAAATACTTCAAGTTTTATATAACGAAACTAAATAGATTTTTTTTTTCAAAATTTGGAAAAAAAATTAGGAAAACACTTCAAGTTTTAAATATCGAAACTAAATAGATTTTATAAGGTAGATTTTTAAATAAATTTGTTACAGCTCAATTCTACACACCGTTCCTAAATATACATAAAAACCCCTGAGATCATATGGTTTGCTACCACAACTTTTAAGAGTAGATTCATACCACCTTTTCAACTTTGGTCACTATTCACATCACCATTCCTTTATATATTATTAGAATAAGTGCTCTTTGATATTTTTTTTTTGGTAATAAGCTCTTTGATAGTTTGCTACCGCAATTGGAGGGTTTTTTCTCCGTTGGATTTTACCTTACCTGAGTTCTAATGAGGTTGAACGCTGCAGCCTCGTAAAAGGAAAATCTGCACTCGTTATATTAGATACATAGTGAATGTTATATCGAGCATTAAAATTATACGTACCCAAAATAAAAAATATCCTTCCGCTTTCGGCTTGTTCTCCCAAATGACAGAGGTGCATCTCCTCTTCTTATCTGTTTTCATCTTGTTCTAATCTTGGAATTTAAAAACATATTAACTTGTTCGATTTGTACAGTGTACACCATAATAATATTTTTATGCTTACGCAAAAATGTATGCTATATAGTATATACAGACAACATCAATGATTAGTCCATGTGCTATATTCAATGCACAAATGTGACTATTAATAATAAATATATAGTCTCTGAAACATTTATTATTTATATTCTAACAATGTCAGATATATACAGAAGATTCTTTATAGAGGTGATGTTTTTTTATAATATTTTTGTAGTACGCCAACGAACCTGGTCAAATCCATCACTTTCAGTCACAGCCACAAATTTGCATCCAACGATCCGAAATACCATTCGAAACAGCCCTTCTTCACATCAGGACCGTCAGATCAAAAAATAGTAAGGCACATGATTTTCATTCAGTACAACCCGCTCCACCGAACCACAACCCAAGAATCTTATCACTAAAATAATACAAAAACAATCGAGGTCCTTATAAATCCCCGTCCGTCTCTCTCCCGAACCAGACCAAAGTCAAACAAGAAACCCAACCCAAACAAAAAAAAAAAAAAGAGATGAGCGTGGTGGAGTTGGCTCACAACGTGAAGACGGTTGGGTCGGGGGAGAGGGTAATCGTCCTGGCTCACGGGTTCGGGACCGACCAGTCGGTGTGGAAGCACCTTGTCCCCCACCTGGTGGACGACAACAAAGTCATCCTCTACGACAACATGGGCGCCGGGACGACCAACCCGGAGTACTTCGACTTCACCCGCTACGCCACCCTCGAGGGCTACGCCTACGACCTCCTCGCCATCCTCGAGGAGCTCCAGGTCGAGAGCTGTATCTTCGTAGGACACTCCGTCTCCGGTATGGTCGGCGCCATCGCCTCCATTACAAGACCCGACCTCTTCTCCAAGCTTGTCATGATCGCCGCTTCCCCGAGGTAATTTCTTTTTAAAAGTAAGAAAAGCTTGTGTCGTTATAAATTATAAACCCTAAACCCAAGATTCTCTTCCTCCGAGAGATACTTTACCTCGTACGAACGTACTAGATTACGGCCGAGGTAGTGACACTATGTGTAAGAAAGCGAAGAAGAAGAAGAAGAAGAAGATCAATCCCTGCGGTATTTATTATTATTTTTGGATTTTAGTTTGGAGGTTTGTTGATTTTGGGAGGTCGGTGGGGGGCGACGTGGAGTGATACACGCGGTTGGTTGGTGAGTGGCTGTGATCGATTTTAATTGGTGGTGTTGACGTTACGGTGGATATTTTATTTATGGATCTTGGGGTTTTTAGATAAATATTTATTACATTTTGAATTCTACAATCTAAATTTTAAGTATATAGTTTTTTTAATACTACCCTAACATTACTTGGGGATTTAAGGTAAGGAGTTATTATATAATCAATTATTGAAATATCTAAATTATATAATACATGATACTTTAATTAAAAGTTAACTAAATAAAATACTCAATCAAATATTTATTTTATTTCGATGGCTAAAATTTTGAATTTTCAGTGTATAGTTGTATTAATATTACCATAATCTTGCTAGGTGGATTTTTAAGGTTAGGAGTAAATTTATAATATAAGTCAAAACGAGGTAGTTACAATCATCGTGAAATATTCTAAATCATACTAATACATCATAGTTATGTTAACAACTAAATAATGTAATATACTCGCAGCCGCAAGATATTCCACCTATAAAATATAAAATATAAAATATGTAATGGACCCACCCAAATTTTCTGGGTGGAAGTGGGTTTTCCGTTATTCGTTGAGCGATAGCTTTAATTGCTGTTTTACGATTCGCTATTCTCAGGCCGACATGAATGGTCGACAACAATATTCTTGAGTGCTTTTTATTCTTGTTGTCAATTTTATAATTTTAGGAAAATGGTTTCTTTTGCGCGAATAAGTCGTTTTATGTGGAATTAATTGTATATTGTTTGTGGTTTACTGGTTAACGGTGGTTGACGTAATTATTCGTCCGGCCAGTTTATACACAAGGAAACCAAGTCAATTAGTGAACCAATAATGTCCGCATGTCAATTAAATGGCCCAGTGTCTATTTTTTCTAGAAGCCTCACAATTGTAGGTTTGCATTTTGTCTATATATGAAGTGGAGTCCACATGAAAATTTTATATATATCCATGTGGTTATAAATCACATTTTTCTTGGTGATTCTGTGTTTTGAATATAATTTTTTGATCATTAGGTTATTTTTTTATATTTTTTGGTAGAAAAAATTGTGGGTAAATTGTTTCCACAATTCCGGAGCGGGTCCAAGAATTACGGTATTTAAACCCCTCCCAATCGCCATTGTGGGGGATCGATCCGCAGACCTCCCTACCAAGCACAGCCCCATGCTACCACTGAGCCAACCAACGTACCATGTCACAACCAAATAACATTCCGAACTTATAACGTACCATGTCACAACATATTTTCTTAGTTAACAATTAGGCACCCAATTCCTATATCGGCCGAAACAACATTGCAGAGACCCAATAGAGAAGAAAAAACACAGATACAAAAAAAAAAAAAAAAATTGAAGAATACAAAGATCCCAGAAAAGGACGACCAAGTAAATAATTATAATTACCATGGCGGGTAAAGTCAATTATCCCGGTGGAGTTTCTTCCGTCCTCGCTCGTCAAGTGTCCACCTTTTCCATTTTTTCCTCCCAAAGAGAGGAACCCTGCTAGGTGGGGTTTCCCACGAATCTCGCCACCTTCTCTTCTCCTCTCCCAGTCTCCCTCGCTCTCTTTAAATAAATCAATTTTCCTCCTTCATCCTCTACAAAATTAAACGAATTTCGCCACCTTATTTTCCTGCCTTTAAGGGAAACCTTATTGGGTCTTGTAAAAAGGTGGGGAATCTGGGAAACTCAGTTGAGGATAGGGAAATTGGTGATGTAGGTTTTGGTTTTGATGGCCTTTGGGTTTTGTGGTAGTGAAGGAGACCTCTAGTTTGGAATACAGCATCCTTTGCGTTTTGTGGCGAGTTATGTGAGAAAATAAGAGGGGATGAAGATATTTTTTTTGTGAATTTTAAGTTTGGTCAATTAAATTTAAATCTTTGAGATTTTAGATTATTATTATTTTTTTTTTTCGTGCAAAATTTTTCATTGTTGCAAAATATGAGATTTGAAAGAGAGGATATCTGATTTGACGGGGAAGGAAAGAGATAGGGGAGAGTGTAGAGCAGTAGAGGAGAATGAAGAAGAAAAGAAGAGATGAAATGTTTTTTAATAATTTTAAAAAATAAAGAATTGATATTTTTAATTCGTGCTAATTTATATGCAAATCTATTAAGAAAATGTGTCGTGGCGTGCCATTTTAACGTGAAATTAATGTTGTTTTTAAGTTCAGAGTTAATTTTGATTTGAAAAATTATTTGAATCTTTCTTAAAAAAATAACCTCATAACTAAAAAAATTATTTTCAAGACACGTGAGCATATCGCAAAAAATATTTAACCACAAAACTATCTTTGATTTTTTCCAAACCTATTTACATCCATCCCTAAGACTTAGGGTCATGTTCCATACCTATTTACATCCATCCCTAAACTTAGGGTCATGTTTCATAGAATAGATCGCACTAATAGGCGTAGTTATGTTTCTTATATTACTTAAAAAAATCTTATTTTCACTTCAATATTTTTTCTTCCATATGTTGTCTATTTTAAAAACAGATAAGCAAAAAAATGTTTTTAGATAAATCTGTAGTTATCAAGTATGCGTGCGTGAGCGTGTGTGTATATATATATATGTATATGTATATATATATATATATGTATATATATATATGTGTATATATATATATATGTATATATATGTATGTATGTTATACTATATATATACATACATAGTTATCATAAGTTTTATTTTAAATCATCATCATTTTAGTTAAGTAAAAAATTTATAATCATTGAAGATTAATTTGTACATACATATTAACTAATTGAATTTTCAATCAACTAATTAATTTTACCAAACAGATTGTCCAATGTGCAAACTTTCTGTTTTCAACCTTGTGCTATCTACTGCCCAATATATTTCGCAAGACATGGCCTAATTCAAATATTTCATTAATATAATCATTGATTTGTCCAATTGAAATTCAATCGGAACACGTGTGTTCTTTGAGTTTTAGGACACAAGTTAATCTTTGGCTAGTTAATTAACTGATTGATCATTTGAGTCAGGTACCTGAATGACGTGAAATACTACGGAGGGTTTGAGCAAGAAGACTTGGAGCAGCTGTTCCAAGCAATGGAATCCAACTACAAGGCATGGGTCTCCGGGTTCGCCCCGCTGGCCGTCGGCGGGGACATGGACTCCGTGGCGGTCCAAGAGTTCAGCCGGACCCTCTTCAACATGAGACCTGACATAGCCCTCAGTGTAGCCCAAACCATCTTCCAGAGTGACATGAGACATATCTTGCACATGGTCACGGTGCCTTGTCATATAATTCAGAGCATGAAGGACTTGGCCGTCCCCGTGGTCGTGTCCGAGTACCTGCACCAGCATCTGGGTAGCGAATCCATCGTCGAGGTCATGTCATCGGACGGCCACCTTCCTCAGTTGAGCTCGCCGGATGTTGTCATCCCTGTGCTCCTAAGGCATATTCGTTACAACATTTCTGTGTGATTAATGTGTATGCTCTTATTATGTTCTATGCTAAATTAATTACGCACAATAATTTGGTGGCCCTTTGTCTGCTGTTTCTGTAGATGTCAGTCTGTCCGAGAAGAAAAATATGGTGTACCTTCTCCAGAAAATCCAACGTGTTTCTCATCAAATTGTGATTTCGACAAATAATTAGATTAGCAACGGAACCAGATATATTTCTTAAATGATGTCTTAATTTTTTCACCAAATTGCAGTATGGAATTATCTCAATATAATACCTGGATCTCTTCAAAATGTGATCCCGACAAAGGAGAACACAAAATCGAGTACGTGCATATTAACAATGAATAAAAAGAGGTTAATCTTAAAGGATATCCATTAAGAAAGAAAAGTATTTGGACTTCCAATTATTTTATAATAATTGAATTGTCCTATTCTTGCAACTAGTCAACTACTAGCTGCTTGCTGGACTTAATATCTGGGTCTGAATCCTTAGCTGTCATAGCCCAACTTTCATGGGCTCAACGGGCATATCTTTATCTTTTTAACTTGATCAGTTGATTGGAACATTGAGTTGCGCTGATTATACTTTTTTTTATAATTTTGCGCAGATTACTTGGTACCCCATTATTATTCCCAAATAGGACGATAACCACCACCGCCACCAAACATACTATAATGAATGATAAAAAGTTCACATTAGTGACTTCGTTCTCCGTTAATTATTTTCAAAAATTAGTGCAAATTTCGACCTATAATCCCTACCATATACCATGTTACACTCACGTAGACAATGAAGATCATTTACTCGTCATTAACGACAGATGAAGTTTTGCAATAAATAACGAATAGTGTTAGTTTATGTTCATTACTCGACGTCTCGTTGCAATTTGTAAATCCGTCACAATTATTAACTGGTTATACTTATTACTGTATTCCAACTCCATGTGTCGCAAGTGCCAAAATCTCTGAACTACGTTGTCGTAAGAGAGAAAGATGTTATATGCGAGAGAGAAACTTTCAATATTGTATTTGACGTTTGCGTTATTCGCTGGATGAGCTAAAAGCTTGTAGTACATTGGTTTGTCACGAGGCCATTAATAAGATTTGTCCCTTATGTTGCCAGCAGCAATTACGTGGTCCACGATCAAGAAATTAAGAGCATTTTGATTCAACAAAAAAAAGAAGGCAAGAAAGGGCACTTGTAGGCTAAAATTGTGTCAATTCCAATTGTTTGGTGCCCTTTTGTCGGTGTTCGGTGGCAACTCAATAATAATAGATTAATTATAGATTGATATAATTTGACAGTAACGAATAAATACCAGAGTTAAAAATAGTAATGGATTAATTTATTGAGTTTATCATCCACCAACAATCACTCATAATGAACAGTTTAGTCACTTGATCATGAGTTCGAGTTCTTAAAAATTTGTTAAATATTTTTGTGAGAATTTATCATTTTTTTAAATTCTAATCTAACTCGAATTTAGATTAATCAATATAATAATATTAATATGTAAATTTATAATTTTTTTTAAATCCTTCGTCCAGAATATATAATAGGCGAATAAACATAGCTTTGTTGATTTAAAGTCTAATTACACCCCGCAATTTCCAGTTATTTAGGAGAGTATATTGGGCATTATATAATAGCAAACAAACAGTAAATTGCATTGATAAGAAAATTCGGTGTCATGTGTTTTATAAGAAGAACTGTACGTTGTTTATTAAATGAGTAAATAACTCCGAAATTGTCGGCACTCGTTGTCTCTAATTAGTATGGCATTACAAATAGCCAATATACTGATTTTGTTCTGTGTTAAATGCAATGATAAACAACCAATCACTTGGATTAATATACGGTAAATTTAGTTTAATAAAAGATTTTGAATTTACCTTCTTATTTGTATATAGATCAGTTGATTAAGATTACTAAGTAATTTTGGAGAAAACCCAACTGTTGGACTTTGAGCCCATGGGCCCAGTCCGACCCAAACAAAAAAAAGGGGAGGTGGTAGTGGAAATGATGTCAGTGCTTACATCATCGCTGACATCATCCTCACCACATGTCACTTCCAGGCTTTGTGTGGCAAAGCACCTGGAGGGATTTTTCCCTATATATATAGGGAAGCCCCTGTGATCATTTCGCAAGTTTGCCATCTCCACAGCCTTATCCACTCTCAGAAAGGGACTATTATGATTTAGTCCATGTAGGTCTTACAACTTATGCAGCGAGGCCATTCATGGAAAATTATTCATGAATACGATCCGTTCGTGATCGTGAATCGACCGGTAGCAATACCTCGTTGCAACGGTCCTTCGGGAACGTGATATAATAAGTAAGTCTTGTTTTAATTAACGTATTAGTTCGTTGATTGTACAAATGATTAGTTCGCGATTATACGTTAATCACGATCTAAATCCTTCAATTGGTATCAGAGCGAGCTATGATGTTAATTTGTGTATCACATGCGCTCCTTTTCAAAGGAATGAACATCATAGGACGTGGATAGTACCATGTTTGCTGGATGAGAAATCATAGAGTGATTTCTGTTTCCCTGGTGTGAGACCAATTTTGAAAACATGGTTTTCGGAGACACTATCCTTATGATCCTTAACGTATTTCGGAAGTATGATTTTGTGCTGCTAGCTTGGAAAGTCTATGAAAAGGTCATGATTCATAATTCGACCTGGCAAGGCTGACTAAAAAAGTAGACATTATCATGATGGAAGAAATACTTATAAAGGAGAAGATTCTTCATCGATCATATTCCTGAGATTCGTAGTTCTGGTGCACCTATTGTGTTATGTGTAATACAATAGTAAACGCGAACAAATTGTTTGAAATCACATATGATAACAATGGGATATGAGATGATGCCTAGGATAAGGCATACGGTACGTAATGAGGATATCGAGATGCTATAATTCATGTGGCCATTATGAGTGCTCTTGAGTTCAGCTATCCACACTCGATGTATGCTGGTCGCACGAAATCCTTGCTAAGTAAAAAGCTGAGACTTTGTTGACTACAGTCAATAATGTTGCCATCCCCACAGTCTTATCCACTCTCAGAAAAGGACTATTACAATTTAGTCCCTGCAGGTCTTACAACTTATGCAGCGAGGCCATTCGTGGAAAATTATTCACGAATCATATCCGTTCGTGATCGTGAATCGACCGGTAGCAATGCCACATCGCAACGGTCCTTCGGGAACACGCTACAACAAGTAAGTCTTGTTTTAATTAACGTATTAGTTCGTTGATTGTACAGAGGATTAGTTCGCGATTATGCGTTAATCGCGATCCGAATCCTTCACCATCCTTTCGATTTGCACCTAAACAAGCAATCAATCCACTCCTGGTTTTGTTAAACTCACTGCACACTACGTGATCACAACTCCGCTGATGTAAATTGTGATTTTTAAGCTCTTATAAAAGCGAGGGGCATTACGAGAACATTTAACAGACGTTTAGACGGAAACTAGCCTCAAATACCCTTGCTCTTCTTTAGTTCAATTTTGCAAATACTTCTTTTTTAAGGGTCAATTCTGCAAATAGAACTAGTTTAAAGCTATAAGTGTTTGACCATGGCCCATGGGGTTTCATAGTATTTTACCTATTTTTCAAAAAAGTTCAAATGTCCTATTTGCCAAGAAAAAGTACATTAACACATGGTCATGGTCCAATTTCGTTTTTCACAACTCACATCATTTGCAAAAGTAAAAAGACTGTATATCACATGTGAAAAAAATCAATGTCTTCTAAAAACTCACTAAGTTTTGCTTAAAAAGAAACACATAGACGGAAATGAGAAATCTGACTATAGTAAAATTTTAAAAAATATATTTTTTTCTTCTAAAATCATAATATCTTTCAATTGATAAAATAATAATTCAGTCTTGAGTCATAATTTTATCGTAATAACTTAATATTTTTTTTGAGGATATTAGTGTTAAATCTAGATCTCAAATTTTTGCATCAAATTTTTTAAAATAAATATATTTTTACGTATTATATGAATTTGAAAGATTTAAATTTATGATAGACTTTATTGTTTGATAAACTTAACATCATCATCCATTCATCTTATAAATTATCTTCTGTCGTTGTTATTATTGTTTTATTATATATAAAATATCTCAATTAAATATTGTATTTGAACAGTGTTATAAACCAAAATTTAATATAACTTTTTTTTAAGACAAAATTTACACTATAACAATATCAATATTTGAACATTAAACTCTTAACAAATTATAGTTGAATTTAATACAAACAAAATAATTTTTTGCTATGTATATATTAATTGATAAGAAACTCAAATTTTAATAATTCCGAAATTAAAAATCAAACCTATTTAATGTAATAACTAATATAAAACAATATTTTTGTGAGATGCCACTGATATCTAATGTATTTTTACAGTTGAGACCGATGGCAACGAGTAAAAAAGAGGCGATACTAATACGACACACTACCCAACACCGGAGTACAAGTGGGACCCAGTGAAGTCTGGTTGTCAATTGGCCAAGCTGTTCAATCTTCTTAACCCCAACCAGCTGTATTGTCCATGCTTGGCTCCTTAGCCCGTCCCCACCCACCAACCGTATACGATCCATCCAATCCCACCTTAATCACCGATCATACCAACACTCTCTAATTATCTGCCTAAACACCAATCCAATGACCTCTCCCAGCCCTCAGATGGAAAATTATAATCATACTTACGTGGTGGTTAAATTATGCCAACAATTAGCCATTTAATGTTATGTTGTATATATCCGACATACTGATCCGCTTGGTCTAAATTCAATTAAAGTGTTATTTTTTTTAAAATAGTTAAATTATGCCAACAATTAATTTTTTTTAATTTTTTTTTTGGTTGGAATGCCAACAATTATTTAACACCGAAGTTAATCAATCTAGTTGGAATAGACACAACAGCCGGACTGTTTCAAGCGGCCACGTTACACTGCCCATCTTGTTTCCTACTCCTGACTCGTCATGGTCCCCCGCCTCATCAGATTTTGTGTACGTTAATCAAACGGCTAGTATGGTGGGTCCCTTCCTCCCACCCCGTCCCTCTTCAATCCAACGGTCCCGATCTAACCGCCGCTTGCCCGTTAGAAATTTGTATTGTAAACTATATTAATTTATTTATTTTTTGGTGGAAAAAAAAGAAAAAAACTATATAATTTATTCACGCCCAGAAGTTACTAAATAGGTACGGCCTATATAAAACACACTCTCGTCTCTCCTCATCCCTCACAGCTCTTATTTACTAATTGACGACTCTTTTCTCTCTCATCTCTCGAAGCTTACATTGAGCTTTTTCTCTCTCTAGAAAACATGGACCGGGGAAGCATTCTCACTCTAGCCCTACTCTGTGTCGTCGTCGCCACTGTCGGCGGCCAGTCTCCGGCCTCCGCTCCCGCTGCTTCTCCGGTTAAATCCACCACCCCGAGCGCCCCCTCTGCCACACCTGTAGCTTCCCCGCCGGCAGCTACTACTCCGGCAGCTACGCCGGTTGCCACTCCCCCTCCCGCAGCCACTCCGACTAGCTCCCCGCCGGCTACCGCGCCAGTGAGCTCTCCACCGGCTGTAGCTCCCACCGTGGCCACTCCCCCTCCTACCACTGCTCCGGTCGCCACTCCCGCGAGCTCTCCCCCTGCTCCGGCCGCTGCTCCTCCCGCCGCTGAAACTCCAGCACCATCCCCTAGCAAGAAGAGCGAATCCCCCGCCCCATCCCCGTCGTTGGAGAGCCCTCCGGCGCCTCCCACTGGGGCTCCGGGACCCAGCTCCGAAGAGAAGGCCCCTTCCCCTTCCGTCAACGACGAAGTAAGTTCTTCACATTGCCGTTATTTTGAAATCTGAATATAGATTAGCAACACTCTTGGATAATTAATATAACGAGCATTGGTTAATAGTTTAGGTTCTAGTCGTTAACTTTTTTTTTCAGCTTGCCTTTAGCTATACGACTGCGTTTCATTTAGATCTCAGTAAGTTGCATGCATTACTGTTGTAATTTTTTTTCTACGTTAGTATTTAGAGTCGAGTATTGTATGACTCTAATTTACGATTACAAACAGTAAACCCTATGAGCTAGTTAACCTATTGACCGTGGTTAGGGCAACACTGGTCCTTGGGAGAGTAGTATTTTTAGCCGTTAGATTCTTCTTATTGGACGCGGGGGGTAGTAGATGACCCTGTCATTAATTTACACCAACCATTTTACATGGTGCACGTGATCGGTGAAATTTTTGCAATTAATTATTATTAACTCGAGCTAGCTGGATTCATGTGATTTTTAATATTTGGATAATCAGATGGCGACATTAATTGCGTATCTTTGCCTCGTTAGATCTGGTTCAATTATAGTAATCCAAAACAGACAGACCAGGCCTGTATTATATATATTGGACAGATTCCCCTTTTTTTTTTTTTACTTTACCACTTGTTTGTTGTTTGTCTGGGTCCTGGCAAGTCTTTTTTTGTAACAAGTTTTGACAATAATAGACATCATATAGATAGATTATTGAAATAACTATTAAAAACAGGACCCAATTAACGAGGAAAAAACTTATATGGTTTTGGAATCAAATTGTTGCAGAGTGGAGCAGAATCGACAAGGAGCGTGCAGAAGATGGTGGGAGGAGGATTGGCATTGGGATGGGCGGTGCTGGCTTTGCTTTGATTTTCTAGTGAGAGAGAGAGGGTTGGTTATTAATGGATTCTATATTGTTTGTTTTGTGACTAATGTAATATTGTTTTGATCTTTTACTTCTTCTTCCAAACCCCACCACGTGCTCTTCATTACTACGAGGCGAGAGACACACAGACATATTTGGTGATTTTCATTTATTTTGTTCACCATTGTTTTATCATTCTTTGTTTAATATTATTGTCCAGTGAATTTAATTTGGTATTGTTTTCCCTGCCACGTATGGGGGATTTTCAGTCACATTGCCAGCTCTCTTTTGGACTGTTCCATTTGGTTTGTGTATTTCTTTCTGGTCGCTGCATCGGGCCCTTCAACGAGACTGACCACGTCCTTGGAAATTTCATATGGGTTCAGGGAAATTGGAAGATAAAAGGAACAACAATTATGGTCAATGATTATAACATAAGAAAAGAATACATGCTATATATTTGTTGCAAAATTAACTTTTTTAAAACAATCTCCTCCTATTTGTACCGGCTCATCTCTATCTTATGCCTGTGGTACCACTACTTTGGCTTTTATTGTTTGCTCACCGCGGGAGCAGCTCACGGAGCCGCGTTGTGGGGCAATATGCTTTTTTGAGTGTGTTACGGTATTTTGTTTGGACCAGCTTGTTTTCTTCCTCGAAATTTCAATTTACCTTAGTATTTTTGTCCAAATATTTTTGTTTGGATTGCATATGGTACCTATGCTTGTATACGGAGGAGGGGTATCAAATGATCAATGGGGAGACAGAAGAAAGTTAAGCTAGAAGATATATACAGGTTGTTCTATAGATTTTTAAGAAAATTACATAGAATAAGATAATGTCATGGTAGCACTCTTAGGCAGCAAAATATGATATGCTAAGAAATATTAAGAAATATTTAAATCCAAGAACTGATTAAACTATTACAATAATATTACTGATTGAGGACACTGATTGTTGGTACTCGCTGATGCAGTTGACATAAGGCAAAAATCTGAAAGATAAGGTGATGAGATCAACCACTTGCTAATAATGCAGCAATTCACATTAATTCTACCATTAATTGAATTTCAAGTCTACGACTTGCTAAGAATTTAAATGTTGATACTGATTTTATAAATTAAATAACTCTCAACACCGGGACAATGTAGCCAGTACTCTACCAACAGACCATGTGGCTGTTGCTACTTTTCATTTCGAAAGTTGCTAATTGCAAAGACATATATATTGTTGTGATTGCAAAGACATATAATAACTTGACAGATAAACTTTGATTGCAAAAGAAAAAGAACAGGTAACCTTCAAAAATGAAATACTTATAATTGATAGATGCCCTTCTTTTCGGTACCTTATTTGATTGGTACCTGCTACTTACCCAACATCTTTTATTTCTAATATCTTGTATTTCTCGGGCTGGTTGCTATTACATGTTTTTTGGACGAAAAATGTCTCCTATTTGCCACGTAGCGCAAACAATAGAAAAAATAATGATGTGTCTTAGATGTGATTATTTACACAAATATTACTTGAAAAAAATTAAGGATTAATTAAAAAATTTAATCAACAAAAATATTATATTTGAAAATCTCTTAGAAAACCCCTCCAACACATGGTACTTTGTAAAAATAGCATCCAGCGCAATATATTAAAAATAAATGGTCCCTAAATTTTAAGTCAAAAGTTTTGTATATTTTATGGTTTACCGATTTTGAAATTATATTAATCTTAAAAAAATTTCATGTATATAAACATGTTCCTATCATGTGTAATTTAGTGGTTGTGAGTCGCACTTCATTAAACATATTTTCTAAAGATCCACATAAACTTCAGACCGATAATCATAGACACAAGAATATTACAATAACCAAGAACCATAACAATAAATTAAACTTAATAAACAACCGCTCTTAGGCTATCGTGATCACGGCGTCAAACTCCCGACGACCATCCGTTTGGTGAGCTTGGCAGAGACAAGAGCCAGTACGGTGGCGGAGGGGACAAAGATAACATCGGGAATGGCCTTAAGTATCTTCAACTGAGGCAAATTTTCTCCGGCCCTCTTAGCTGCCATGGCTGCCGGTGGAGTTATCAATCCGGTGACCATCGTAGAGTCGTCCAGTTTGCTCAGATATATGTTCTTTGTCATAAACGAACTGAACAACTTCTTTTTTGATTCCGGATCGGCCTTTTTCCAATCCTCAAAGCATTTCTAAAAGAGAAATAGTCCGAGTTCGATCTGGTCAGTTGAGATTATCGTGTTGCTAATTACAATGTTGGTAATGTTGTTTATAATTGTGAATAATTAATTAAAGATGTACCACAGTTTTGAAAATGGTTATCAATTTACGAATATTAAATGTAAAATGTTGGCTGACCTCAATGTCTTTCCGAGAAGGTACGTCGTAGTGCTTACCGGGCAATGCTGAATTAAATGTACTATATGAAACATCACATGACACTTGTGTTAGTATCCAAACAATAATTGCACCTTTTTTTTGAAAATTATCGAATTTAAATTTTACGAAGGATACATTACTTTAAATATCAGGAGTGCATTATTTCAATTTAATCAAAATATCGAAATTTTTGTACGTATTTTTTATTAACAGGTTTACAATACCCAAAATCACCATTAAATTAGGATAGAAAATGCTGAAAATGGAGAGCTTCCTTACTTGAAGATATCAAGAATAGCGATGCGGAAATCCTCCAAGGTCTTGACATCTTTCTCCACGAATTGCTTGTACAGTGTACCCATCACGAAGCTTATCATCTGCGTGGAGGGCACCCCTACAACAGGAGGACATCCCCTTCATTTAGCTCCAAAAATTGAATGGTCAATTTTAATTGAAAGGGCGAAGATTAAGAATAACATTTTTTTAAAGCGCAAATACCTTTCCCCATAAAACTCATGAACATCCCCATTTCGAGAAGCTTGATAGAGCAAAAGGGGTCGAGGCCGAGAAGAGTTATTGCAAAGGAGATGGAGACAAGAACAGCTTCGGATGAAGGAATGACTTGGACCACCAATGCAAGAAAGGAATTTTCCTCATGTGCGAGGCCAGCTTTCCTAGTCCTAAAGATTCTTAGCTTGGAAGAATCATTATCCTTAACATGATCATTCCATTTAATAAAGTTATTAGAGTTCTCGAGTTCGAATCTACGATGAAAATTATCAGGAAGAGCCTCTACCCATATGAGAAATACCCATATTAGTGCTGATATATGGAAGCTAAATGCTTTGGAACAACGAGATTCGGATACTAAAGCAAGCATATACATGTAATTTTGATGCAGCAGATAAAAGAGGATGAGAAGATACAAAGTAGAATAAGCGACATGTACAAGATAGTAACTTTCCTACTCCAGAAAACTAAACTAACTGTTGCTATGTTCTTTCTGCAGACCACCTCACAATCATGCTGGTTTAAGATTTCTTGCCCCTCTTACCAATTACAGTTCTTTTTCTCCCGCGACTTCTGTTTGTGATTGGACCTTTGACCCTTGATTTTGGAAGCGATTTTCCTCCGTAACTCACTCGAGTACCTGACACTTCTGGCATCAACAAGTCAGCATCTGAATCCAGGCGATGTTGATTATCTAATGGAGATGGATGCTCCTCTTTAAGACGGCTTCCGAAATATCTTAGATCATGCATTTCGTCATTCCCCGCTTGGTTATGCATCAGAATTTGTTCCTCTCCCTGTGAATGAACAGCAGTAGCAGAAGTTTTGCTAAGTTACTATAAAAGCCGCAAAATTGCCCACAAATATTAGCTCTAGTTTTGAACGCTAAAATAGATGCGTACATTTTCACAGGAATTCTCACCGGCCCCATGCAAATCAATGCTATTCAATATATCTGTGGAAGGTGCCACCACCCCAGGACTTGAAGCTGGAAGTCAAGCAAACTCCAATATTATGCCCAAACTAAGTGAAATCCACCAAAATACGGGGCTAAAATGGATCCTACCTCCATTTTGGAGAGGTGACGAAGCCACTGGATTCGAACAGCTTGATGGATCTGATTGTGCAGATGGGCTCAAGATATTGACGGAGAAGAATTTCTCTGGAATTTCACTCACTATCTTGTCGACACTGGCCTTCCAGCTCCGTACTAAAAGTTGCATTGCTTCAAGCTTCCTAAAATTTTGTTCACCACTATCACTGCCCTTAGATTCAATAGGATCCCACCCATCTTGAAACCGCACATCATCAAGGTTGCCATTTGTTTTCCCATCTGCAAGTTGATTACTAGTGTTATCTAAACCAGAAACATCCAAATTACACAAGTATCATAAGAAAGTAGGTTCACGAACTAGATTCAGCAACAATATATTATCAAAATTGAAACTAAATGCTTTTAGCATTAAGCAGCCACCTGGTTTCAGAAATTCCAGAATTGAAACTATATGTGGATTATCGCTCAAGCCCACAACTGCGAAAATTTTCTTTGTGGCCTTATTTTTGTTTCAATATAATCTTTGTCTTCTCCTCTCCTCTCCCTTCACAGCAGCAAAAAGGATCTACTCTACCACCTTGTTACTAAACTGCATAACAATACATCTCCATAAAGGTGCATCCAATTATCGTTAATCTTACCACGATTAGTGCGATTCAACAGAACACCACCAGAAGAAATCCTTTTATGTTCTGCACGAAAAAAAAGGAAACATAAATCTATATCAGAACAAGGAGGAACTTCACTTTCGAATTCATGATAAGAAGCAAACCGGTGAATTTTAGTACCATAATAGGAGAAGACTGTATGCTGTGAGATATATGATGACAAAGCAGTGGTCTCTTCAATTCTCTTTCTTTTTTTCCGTTTCATGACTTGTTGCCGCTGTGTACAACAAGAAAGCGGCAACGACTTTGCATGAAAATCATCTGCAAGAAATGTTCCAAATTCAAACTGCTTATGTTGTTCATGCTCAGCAAGTTCACGTTCGTACTTCAGCGCTTGTGTCCGAAATTCCTTGAGTTGTAATTCTATCCACTTGCATCGCCACATAACGGGGTGTATGAAACTCTTCCAATCCTCTGTCAACCTTTTCTTCCTGAAAGCAAAGTTGTCCTCAGCAAGAAAACTAAAGAGAGGAAACACACCAAAATGCCAAACAAAATGCACCGCAAGAACAAAACAGTGAACCAGAGAACATCTAAAATAGAAATGCTTAACAAGAAAGATCGCCCAAGAGCCATCAAATTTGCAAGTACCTCATCCCGAATGGAGTCCCACATCCATCAAAAGCTGATTCCGATTCCAGACCAGGCCGCAATTGTGACTCGACCTCAGCATCCCCCCGTAAACCATCATAATTCTCCAGTCCCGAATCACCAAACGAGCTCATGCTCTCGGTATCATCTTCACGCACAACCCCCTCCTCTACTCCCTTATTGGAAGTTGTCAATGGACGATCAACGATAGTAACTTCCACATCATCACCCGATGACTTGGATTGTTCGCCACGGCAAGTTTCGGGATAAAATTGCCTGTCCTCGCAAAGAGTGACGCAAGGCATAAGCACATCTTCCGTACTCGGACCCACACCGCCCCCCTTCTCCTTGCCTGCCCGGACTTCCATCTCCGCCCCGGGTTTCTCTTCAATCACAACACATCCATTCACCTAAGGCTCCAATGATCCACTACTACCTCGTGTAACGAAACAAACTCTCTATCAAACACAAAGGCGAAAGATCGGGGTAAAATTTCTCCAAGAATCACACTCCATATATGGGTAAAAAGACGGTAAAAGCCGCCGCCTTCTGTTTACAATTAAGCCGTACACAGTAACAAGCGAGCCTTTTGTCTTTATATTTTTTTTTATCGCTTATAATAAAATTTTCGGAGATAAGAGCCTAACCCTAACTTTTCCTAAATCGGAAATCAAAGCCAA
Source organism: Hypericum perforatum (assembly GCA_012979155.1). Lineage (NCBI taxonomy): Eukaryota > Viridiplantae > Streptophyta > Magnoliopsida > Malpighiales > Hypericaceae > Hypericum > Hypericum perforatum. The sequence goes on from SOPF01026098.1 coordinate 56,807, forward strand.
TAAATCCCCAAATTGAAAAGTAGCAACAGTATATTTGAAAGCATTATCAAGCAATATAGTCCTTGGTACAAAGAAGAGCAGGGATTTCAGAAAAGGGGAGAGGGATGACCTGGCAAGGAAGGAGCGAGAGAGGATGTAATAAAGAGAAGTCGCCGACCGGGTAGAGGGTCGGGCTTAGGACAGAACACCAGTGGAGCTCCACTTTGAGGTGCGTGTGTGTGTGAGAGAGAGAGAGAGAGAGAGAGAGAGAGAGAGAGACGGTGGTCGTTCAGAGGTGGGCTCCACTTTGATCAGCCCGCCAAAACGACGTCGCCCCTCTCCCTTAGCGCTATCTAATTAATTTGTTTCAAAGGGGCCATTTAATTTAGTTGCTCTTTTATCTCGGTTATGGAAATTTAATTATTATTACCTCCTGGCCAAGCACAGTCGTGTTTCCATTTAATTTCTTTTTTTATATCAAAAAGGGTAAAAGATAAAAGAGGCATATGTCGGTGGTGATTTGATGATTTTGGATGTGGAATTGGTCTTCAAGGAATTTTGGGAAGTAGGAGTTTTAGAGAAATTTTAGGACCTGCTTTCATTAATAAATTTCAAAAAGATTCAATTAATTTTATAATTCTTTTCGCATTAGTGCCACATATACATAATGATGTAATTATGTTAATAATAGCATAATTATAAAACCACAAAAACCTACATACAATATTACATCAATATTAACAGAATTACAGATATTACAATAAAATAATAATTGACAATACGTTTAAATCGAATTAATGGAACAACCATTTAAACTTAATTACAGAATAATCCTTGTACTGGGGGTGAGAATATAATATTCCTTGTACTGAGCCTCGAGGCAAAAAAACCGTAAAGCAAGGTTCAGGAAATTGGTTTCAAAATTCGGAAAACTTTAAAAATTTCAAAATATATGTCGAAAAGAGAAAACGGAGGAGTTAAAAGCGCCATCTATCGCGGCCACACAATACCAGACCGGACGTTGTTAGAAACTTAGAATAGTCTGTTAGTTACTCTTTGAAATTCGACTGGAATTGAAGAATATGGATTAGTGAGTGGTTTAAAGGAAAAAGTAAGGTCAAGAGCTTTATCTGATTTGCCGACATCACTCACAAACATTAAGAAGAGATTTTACATTAACACCATCTTCTGTTCTCGTTTGGCTCTATCGTATCCTTCTGCAAAGTGTTGTACCTTGTCATAATTCACGCGCCAAGGTAATTTCTAACAGAAGGACGATATATTAAAGGGAAAATTACCCTCGAGCCCCTCGGGTTTGAGAAAATTCGTGTTTTAGCCCCCGTATTATTTTTTATTAGCATTCAACCCTTCCAATTTGCGAAAAGTGTATATTTTGCCCCCTCTCGCCGAAATCCGGCGAATTCTCAGGCGAACTTGGACTTGAGATTACAAAAATGCCCTCATCTTAAAAAAATGGTTTAAAATCCTTTTTGATAAAAAAAGCCCATCTCCTTCCTCGGAAAATTCTCTTCTCTCTCCAATCCAATACCAACCCACCCGAATTTACAACAACAAAACCAATTGGAAATCAATAACTGGAGAAGCTCTTCGCACCAATCGCAGGGGACTTTCCCGGACAGTAAATCAAAAGGATTCAGCCACACCTTTTCATTGATTAAGAAAATGATAAAATAAGAAAACAATTGGAAAATCCAAAGAGGAAGGACGAAGCGGTTGCAATAATTACCGTAGCTCTTCATGCTTTTTCATCTTCTTCTTCGTCTACGGTGTTGTGGCAGCCACCAGACTTGCCCTCCCGTGCCGCCGCACCCTCTCGACGGCAGCGGAGAAAGTTCCGGCGGAGGCAACGGTAGACGAGGCGTTCTTAGAATCGTGGAAGAAGGCAGCCCCAAGTACCATAGACCCACCCAAGACCCCATCGACTTACATGGCGCCCCGACCAGCTGTCCCGGCCTCCCTCTCCTCCAAGCTCACCGTCAACTTTGTTCTCCCTTACGCCTCCGAGCTCTCTGCCATAATTACCCTTCTGCCCTTACGCGCCACCCCTTCCCTTTTTTGCTGTTACCTTTTTTTAATATGGGGTGCGAGGATGATTCTTGATCTTGGTTTGTTTGGATTTGATTTGGGAGATTGGGTTTTGTGCTTAAGTTTATGTCTTTGCCCATTGTAGGGATTTTTCGGGGTTGGAATTGTTGGGTTTTAATTTTTTGCTTGATTGTTGACTTCTGCTTCCTGATTGATGAATTTTGATTTTGGATTCCTTTGAGAATGAGCTCGGGATCTTGGATGGTGACCGACCGACGAGGGCCAGGAATTTCCGAGGGGGGGAGGAGGAGAGGAACTTGAGGGGCATGGATTTTGGTTTAATATGTGTTTAATTAATTGTTTTAAAGAAAATGGCATTTTTGTAATCTCAGGTCCAAGTTCGTCGGAGAAATCGCCGGATTCCGGCGAGAGGGGGCAAAATATACACTTTTCGCAAACTGGAAGGGTCGAATGCTAATAAAAAATAATACGGGGGCTAAAACACGAATTTCCTCAAACCCGAGGGACCCGAGGGTAATTTTCCCTTAAATCAAATGTTTCCTCTACACAAAAAAGTTGTTAATTCAAACACCAAAACCTCAATCCGTGGAACATTTCAGCTTCAAATGTATACACACTCATGTATAAAAATAAAAATAAAAACCAACTTAAAAACCAAAACCTTGTACAGAGAGAGAGAGGTTGCCGTAGTTGCATCAACCTCTTCCGCCATTACCGTGCCGTTGGCTTCTGAAGTGCGTTAGCAGCTGCTGCGCCTGCACAATGGTTCATATAGCATTACTTTGTTGGGATACCAACAGGCTACAAGATTATAACATCAAACGTGTCGAGAAAAACCCAGAAAGGAGAAGAAATTTATACCTTCTCTTTTGCCCTTGGCGTCCCAGACTGAGATAATGCAACTAGTGGCGGGACGGCTCCTTCTTGAAGCACCATGTTGCAAAACCTAGCGCTGTTTGTGCAGAGCTGCAAAAGAGCCGCGGCCGCGTTCTCCTTCCCTCTTGCAGAACCCAATTCAACAACCTCGACCAGAACCGGAATCCCGTTCTCCTGGCCTATTTGGGTTCTTCCCTCGGGGATTGTTGCAAGGTTCGCCAAAACAGCAACGGCCTTGTCAACCATGCCTGCAGCCGGGTCCATCAAGTCAACTAGGTGCTTGACAGCCCCAGCTTGAACGATCCGGGCCTTATTTTCATGAAATATTGACAGATTGAACAAAGCTGTGGCAGCATCCTTCTTCCCCCTTGGAGTCCCATTCCCAAGTAAATCAACCAAGGGTGCTATTGCTCCGGATCTTCCAATCTTCACCTTGTTTTCTTCAATTACAGAGAGACTAAACAGAGTAGCTGCTGAATTTTCCTTCGCCTCCGGAGTCCCTGTTGTAAGTACATGAATCAATGGCTCGATCGCATCAGCATTTGCAATTGCTGATTTGTTATTGTCGTTGATAGATAAGTTGAGAAGTGCTGTGACAGCATCTTCTTGAATCTTTGCATCTTCTTGGCTGAGCAAATTAACCAGCAAGACAATGGCTCCACAATTTGCAATTATAATCCGATTATCCGTGTTGCACTTGGCAAGTAGCCTGAGTTCAGCCGTTGCTGCTCGTTGAGCATCAATGGAGGGGCTCTGCAAGTCTTCGACCAATTTTCGTACCTGAGTTTCAACCTCGGTGAGATCAGCTCTGTTTTCTGTAGTAGGGGAAGATACTATCCTTGGAACAAGCCTATCGGACGGCCTGCGGAACATTGATGGGCCCCGAGACCGAGGAGTCTCAATCAACCGTGGTGAGAACTCAGGTTCTCTGCGAGCATTGTTAGAAGCAGCTGAAGTCTGTGTACCTGCTTTCGCTTCCCCGGAGGTGTCATTTCTATATGAAGAAGTGGGGTTTGACGGCTCTGAAGATGCATTAGCAGTCGCTGTGTCTGGTCCTTGAGAAAAATTTGCATCATTGAGTGCACCAGAAGCTGAGGCACTTCTAGCATGACCCTGAATTGAAGATCCATCAACATCTATCCTAGATAGCGGAGCAGAATGGTGGACAACAGAATCTGCAGATCTATTTTCCAAGTTCAAAGGCCTTTCTCCAGATCTAACAACTGATATCCTGCCAAAATCAGACCCATTCGCCACAACACCAGATGTGGGAACTTCAGAAGTGGAACGAGGATGCAACGGACTACCTTCTCTGCGAACACCACTTGACATGATCATATTCTTACCAGCTGAACTTGTTGACCTTAACTCAGTCGACATTTGTTGGTTGCTCCTTGAATGAGGGAACACATTGGGAGAGCCAGATTCTGAGTGCACAAGAAGAGGCGAGGCTTGATTTAGGATCTTCTTAGGATCAGGAAGTTTTACATTGTTTGTCTCACACCAATTGGCTATCAGTGCCTTCACAGTGAAATTTGGTATCAGATTAGTGTGAGCAAGAGTTTGGCGAGTCTTAGGGCATACGGTAAGCCCAAGGTCAATCCAGTTTTTGATGAATGCTCGCTCATAAGTCTGACCCGATGCAACAATAACAGGATCGGTCATCAACTCTAGAGATAGTGGACAACAGAAGTCAGGAGGTATAGGGACAGGGCTTGAAGTTTCTGACTGTTTTATCAGAACAAGGCGGTCATGCATGTGGGTTACTATAGAAATCATTTGATCTATGAAATCAGCTTCACCAGCTTTTTCTGCTTGCTCGGCATTTTCCTTCAACTTTTCAAGGGCCACTGCTTCAATTAGTATTTCCTGATTGGACTTCAAGGATAATAGATCAGCAATTTTCACCAGAGTCTCGGAACTGGGTCCAATACCATCTAACTGGTCCCTCATTGCCTCTTTAATTACAGATGATGTTTGTCCATATCCCATATGCTTTAGTTTTTCTAGGCAGAGCTGCAATAAATCATCTCAGCGTTAATACCAGAATGTTAAAAGTTTCATCAGCATCTTACCAAACAAGCTCCAAGATTCCAAAAATAGCAATTCCATGGGCATTTCAACCAATCACTCAGCTAGAAGTCTAAGTTTTGAATGCTAACATAACATAAAACTCGAACAATTTCGATGAGATTTTCAAGGACAAGTACCTCAAGGGATGATGAACTCAATCCGTCGGGAAGATCCTGGCCAGATGACTTCAAGAGCTGAAAACAATCCTGGGCGGAAGTCTGAATTTTTGACAGCAGTGATTCATTTTGGAAAACCTAGACATCAGGCAAATTTACTAACTGTTACGATAATATTGTTGCAAAAAAAAAAAGGTTAGGCAAGCCATTAACCAAATCAACAACAAAAAAATCTCCATATGGGCTCAGATACTCACAAAGTTGGCTTTACTTGACAAAGGTTTCCAGGACTGGAAAAGCTCCCTCAATTCATCAACAGATTGACTCAACTCTATAAAGGTCTTGTTCAGCTCTTCTTCAGAAGTTACTTCAGTGTCAGAGATGGCATCAAGTATGGGTTTTACCATTTTCAGTACCTCTTCCGCTTTCTGATAATACTTTTGATTCAGGTCTGAACAACTGCTGTAAGAAGATAGAAGGGAAGACGAGATATTATTGAGAAGAGCTTTCAACAGTGATATCTCCATCACACCTGCAAACCAAAAATACATTGTAAGCAGTAATTTGAGAAAAGGACACATTAAGAAGTCCCAGATCAAACAGTACATGGTTCTACTAACAGTAAATTGTACAAAACCAAAATAGAGAAGCAGAAAATGCACAGATGTAGCGCCTACAAACAAAATGAGGACTAAGTTTGAGTCAATACTCAATAGCATAAGATAAACAATCGAAAATCAATACTGATAAGGGAGACTGAACTAGTCGATCTTTCATCACCTGTCAGATATGCTCAGAGCAATCATATGAACAGAAAGCACGAACAGTCTCTAAAATTTCTAATAGAAGCAACACGATGCACAATAATATTACAACTCTCTAACGCATAGATTGGACGAGCAAAGGAAAAGGGAAATCATTTCCACCTTTCTTAATAGAAACATTTTTTAATCTCAAGCACGGATAGATATAAACAGTTAACTGGGATACTAATTAAGACCTTCAAACAATTATGAGATAACTCAAGACATTCACCAGAATTTCAGCCCCTGGTTACAAAATTATCTATGATTATTCAAAGTATCAACTTGCTGCAGGCCCAAATGTTCTTGGAAACTCACAACAAATGTAAACCTTCCTATTTAATCATCAGAACAGATCCAGTCAAAAGATCGTATCGGATAAACTCTCCAACTATTTGTTCATTTATTGAATTTCATTGAGTTGATAGCTTGGGCTGGCAGCCCGTTAAGCCACAGATAGAGACTAAGATCAAGGTGGAGATAATCAAAGAGCAAGATCTGGTTGAATATCATAATTCTAAATCTTTTCATTCTCGTAGCTCAATGGAATAATTTTCAGGCATGCACCTCCCTTCCTTGGCCATGAGTATCTAAATGCTGCATCGTAAGCACACTTAAATGATCTCGTAGCTTCTTTTCTAAATAAGGAAAGGATTTAAGAAATGAATCTAGGGGGTGCACGCTTGTATTACCATAGGATGTATTACAATCTTCCACAAAATCAACGAAATGTAAGACCACTTATTCTTTTGCATTCATAGAGTAAACTACAAAAGAATAAGTGGTCAATACTCCTCTGTCCTAAAAGGAAGAATTTCAGGGCTTAAAAGCATAAATGCCTATTTTAGCCTACTTACTGCTTGACCTCGAAAGAGGAGTCTTTTTTCAGAAGCGAAGATGGGTACTCAAGGTTGAGTTCGAAGAAATGTCAGATTCAGGACAGGACAATGAACTATGACTGACGCCACTACTAAAGTAATTCCCACTATACCAAAAGGACGAAAGTGTATACCATCTAACCAACCAAAAAATCTAAACTTGAGATCTCTTTCCCTTCAAACACCCTCCTACGATTCCCATAGCTTATGCACCGCATTTAACGATATCTGCAGGTGTCTCTATTTTCGTTTACTACACCCCATGATTTCACCACCCTAGAGCACCCACAGAAAACACCAACAACCACTTGAAACCAAGAATTTTCTTAATCATTAATACTAACCTAAGCAGCTAAATCCACCAAAAACAACACCCATATGTCCCACTCGCACACTTTTCGACCCAACAAATTCACCTGACACCGCCTCTCTAACCGTTTCCAATCCCACACCGAAATCACCAAATCTCCGTTACCCGTTGAACGCCCCCTGAGCTCAGGACATCCTTGATCAAATACGGAGCCAATTCTAACACAGAAGCAAAATTACAAGACATAGATCAAGCTCGGTTAAAATAGCGCGTACTTCAATTTCGTACCTATCATCTTAATTCAACAAGCTGAGAACGTTGGGATTTTCACCAACCCAAACCCTAAACTTAAGAATTTCCCATAGATTGAAACGTCAAGACGACCAAAACTTGGAGAATTCCGCGGCCGCCCGAAGCGAAACCGACAAAGTCAACCCCCGGGGAACCGAAGAAGCCAAAACAATTGAAGAAAAAACGAAATAATTGGAAGATCAAAACGGCGGAGAAGGAGGACGAGGATTCGGAATGTAGTACCTTAGCATGTATTAGCTCCAGGAGTTAAAAATGTTTTAGAGAGAGAGAGAGAGAGAAAGAGAGAGAGAGAGAGAGAGGTCGTTGGCTTTGGATTTTATCTTCCGCTTTGCGCTTTCCTATGATTTTCTTTTTTGCTTCGATATTATTATTTTCCCTTATTAAAAATTTAGAATATATAAGGGAAGAATCAGTCCATTTGTTCTTGTTGTTTTTTTTTAATGTATTTCGGGGATTTTTTGGAGTTTCCTCCTCTCTTTTCCGAACCAATTGACAATTTTGGTCCTCTATTTGTGAGCTTTGACTTTGAATATAATGGGAATTGGGAGGGTTCGTTTCATGAGGTTTGGTCAGAATCCGTGGAATGTTGAAAGAATGTAAAAAATAATATGTCAAAGTTTTCAAAGTATTTTCGTTTTAATGTTCTAAGATCTATTTTGTATCTATGCGGAATTGTGGTGATATTTTGATATAAAAATTATAGTGTGATATGTTTCAAAATTAAGTATTGAACGAATTTAAAAGAGTATAAAAAGTATGGTATTTTTAAAAAGATGAAGTTTAGTATAATGTTTAAAAATTTGATTACTATGTTATTACCTGCATGACATCCATTTTGAAAGTTTATGGATTTTATTCCTCAGCAGAAGTTACAAGTTGTGATATAACCATGCAAAATCTTTCATGTTTTTAAAAACTGATGAACAACTATAGCAAATTTCAAAGTCAACATTAGGGCGGTTTTTAGAAGTATGAATTATTCAACCACTTATGATATGAAAAAAATATGTTTTCGGCCAATTTAAAATGGGACAAAAAATTTCGAACAATTCATTCCCGAGCAATACTATATTTGCCTCTCCATCTTCCAATCTCACTTCCTTCTTTTGATAGGTAATTGATCTTATTCGCAACAGAGGGTACAGAGATGTGATTGATTATAGCACTACTTTTAACGAAATTTGGCAACTGCAAATGGCAGTTGAGAGGAGTTTTATTGTGTTAATTGTCCTGTGGTCCACCATATATAATCATGGTTGACATGTGGGGAGCACGTCAATTGATGAGGCAAAAACACAGAAGGAAATAGAGACAACGACCTGTTTAGTTTCCCCCAAAAACTTCTCATTTGGTAGATACAGGTGGAAGTTGGCCTTTACTGAATGAACGGAAAATGATTTTCGTCTTCCAGACCAAAAGATACGTTGGACTCGTTCGTCTTCTTTCCTTGGAAACTTCTGAGCATTTCCATCGCAGACGCAAAGTCTCAAATCTGAACGAAGTTTTTTCTGGAAAAAGTAGATGTATATTAACTTGGAAACACATTTAAATGATCCCATAGCTTTTTTTTTAAAATAAGGAAAGGATTTAAGTAATGAACCAAAGGGGTGCAAGCTTGTTTTACAATAGGACGTATTACAATCTTCCACAAAATCGACGAATTGTAACCCACTACTAAAGTAATTCTCACTTTACCAAAAGGACAAAGTCTATACCATCTAACCACTCGACATGATAATATTCTTACCAGCTGAACTTGTTGACCTTAACTCAGTCGACATTTGTTGGTTGCTCCCTGAATGAGGGAACACACTGGGAGAGCCAGATTCTGAGTGCACAAGAAGAGGCGGGACCTGATTTAGGATCTTCTTACGATCAGGAAGTTATACATTGTTTGTCTCACGCCAATTGGCTATCAGTGCCTTCACAGTGAAGTTTGGTATCATATGAGTGTGAGAAAGAGTTTGGCGAGTCTTAGGGCATACGGTAAGCCCAAGGTCAATCCAGTTTTTGATGAATGATCGCTCATAAATCTGACCCGATGCAACAATAACAGGATCAGTCATCAACTCTAGAGAAAGTGCACAACAAAACTCAGGAGGAATAGGGACAGGTCTTGAAGTTTCTGCCTGTTTTATCAGAACAAGGCGGTCATGCATGCGGGTTACTATAGAAATCATTTGATCTATGAAATCAGCTTCACCAGATTTTTCTGCTTGCTCGGCATTTTCCTTCAACTTTTCGAGGGCCACTGCTTCAATTAGTATTTCCTGATTGGACTTCAAGGATAATAGATCAGCAATTTTCACCAGAGTCTCGGAACTAGGTCCAATACCATCTAACTGGTCCCTCATTGCCTCTTTAATTACAGATGATGTTTGTCCATATCCCTTATGCTTTAGTTGTTCTAGGCAGTACTGCAATAAATAGCCTTAGCGTTAATCACCAGAATGTGAAAAAGTTTCATCAGCATTTTACCAAACAAGCACCAAGATATCAAGAATAGCAATTCCATGGGCATTTCAACCGATCTCTCAGCTAGAAGTCTTAAGTTTTGAATGCTAACATAACATAAAAATCAAACAATTTAAATGAGATTTTCAAGGACAAGTACCTCAAGGGATGATGAACTCAATCCGTCGGGAAGATCTTGGCCAGATGACTTCAAGAGCTGAAAACAATCTTGGGCAGAAGTCTGAATTTTTGACAGCAGTGATTCATTTTGGAAAACCTAGACATCAGGCAGATTTACTAACTGTTACGATAATATTGACGCAAAAAAGATATGTTAGGCACGCCATATACCAAATAAATAAAAAATCTCCACATGGGCTCAGATACTCACAAAGTTGGTTTTACTTGATAAAGGTTTCCAGGACTGGAAAAGCTCCCTCAATTCACCGACAGATTGACTCAACTCTAGAAAGGTCTTGTTCAGCTCTTCTTCAGAAGTTACTTCAGCGTCAGAGATGGCATCAAGTATGGGTTTTACCATTTTCAGCACCTCTTCCGCTTTCTGATAATACTTTTGATTCAGGTCTGAACAATTGTTATAAGAAGATAGAAGGAAAGACGAGATATTATTGAGAAGAGCTCTCAACAGTGATATCTCCATCACACCTGCAAAGCAAAAATACATTGTAAGCAGTAATTTTAGAAAAGAACACATTAAGAAGTCCCAGATCAAACAGCACATGGTTCTACTAAAAGTAAATTGTACAAAACCAAAGTAGAGAAGCAGAAAATGCACAGATGTAAAATGAGGACTAAGTTTGAGTCAGTACTCAATAGCATAAGATAAACAATCGAACATCAATACTGATAACGGAGACTGAACTAGTCGATCTTTCATCATCTGTCAGATATTCTCAGAGCAATCACATTAATACAAAGCATGACAGTCTCTAAAATTTCTAATAGAAGCAACACGATGCACAACAACATTACAACTCTCTAACACATAGATTGGACGAGCAAAACAAAAGGGAAATCATTTCCATCTTTCTTAATAGAAACATTTTCTTTTTATCTCAAGCACGGATAGATATAAACAGTTAACTGGAATACTAGTTAAGACCCTAGAGCACCCACAGAAAACACCAACAACCACTTGAAACCAAAAATACATTGTAATCAGTAATTCAAGAAAAGAAACACAACAAGAAGTCCCAGATCAAACAGCACTTCAATTAACAGTAAACTGTACAAAACCAAAGTAGGGAAGCAGAAAATGCACAGATGTAATGCCTACGAACAAAATGAGGACTAAGTTTGGGACAATACTCAATAGCATAAGATAAACAATCGAACATCACTACTGATAAGGGAGACTGAACTAGTCAATCTTTCACCTGTCAGATATGCTCAGAGCAATCATATAAATACAAAGCATGGATAGTCTATAAAATTTCTAATAGAAGCAACACGATGCACTATAACATTACAACTTCTAACGCATAGACTGGACGAGCAAAGCAAAAGGGAAATCATTTCCATCTTTCTTAATAGAAACATTTTTTTTTATCTCAAACACGGATAAGAATATCTAGTTGATATAAACAGTTAACTGGGATACTAATTAAGACCTTCAAACAATTATGAGATAACTCATGACATTCACCAGAATTTCAGCCCCTGGTTACAACATTATCTATGATTCTTCAAAGTATCAACTTGCTGCAGGCCCGCCCAAATATTCTTGGAAACTCACAGCAAATGTAAACCTTCCTATTTAATCATCAGAACAGATCCAGTCCAAAGATCACATCGGAGAAACTCTCCAACAATTTGTTCATTTATTGAATTTCATTGAAGTTGATAGCTTGTGTGATTAGCAGCTGGCAGCCCGTTAAGCCACAGACAGAGACTAAGATCAAGGTGGAGATAATCAAAGAGCAAGACCTGGTTGAATATCATAATTCTATATCTTTTCATTCTCGTAGCTCAATGGAATAATAGCCAGGCATGCACCTCCCTTCCTTGGCCATGAATATCTAAATGCTGCATCGTAAACACACTTAAATGATCCCATAGCTTTTTTTCTAAATAAGGAAAGGATTTAAGTAATGAACCAAGGGGGTGCACACTTGTATTACAATAGGACGTAATACAATCTTCCACAAAATCGACGAAATGTAACCCACTACTAAAGTAATTCTCACTATACCAAAAGGACAAAGTCTATACCATCTAACCACTTGACATTATCATATTCTTACCAGCTGAACTTGTTGACCTTAACTCAGTAGACATTTGTTGGTTGCTCCCTGAATGAGGGAACACACTGGAAGAGACAGATTCTGAGTGCACAAGAAGAGGCGGGACCTGATTTAGGATCTTCTTACGATCAGGAATTTTTACCCTGTTTGTCTCACACCAATTGGCTATCAGTGCCTTCACAGTGAAGTTTGGTATCATATGAGTGTGAGAAAGAGTTTGGCGAGTCTTAGGGCATACGGTAAGCCCAAGGTCAATCCAGTTTTTGATGAATGCTCGCTCATAAATCTGACCCGATGCAACAATAACAGGATCAGTCATCAACTCTAGAGAAAGTGGACAACAGAGGTCAGGAGGTATAGGGACAGGTCTTGAAGTTTCTGACTGTTTTATCAGAACAAGGCGGTCATGCATGCGGGTTACTATAGAAATCATTTGATCTATGAAATCAGCTTCACCAGCATTTTCTGCTTGCTCGGCATTTTCCTTCAACTTTTCGAGGGCCACTGCTTCAATTAGTATTTCCTGATTGGACTTCAAGGATAATAGATCAGCAATTTTCACCAGAGTCTCGGAACTAGGTCCAATACCATCTAACTGGTCCCTAATTGCCTCTTTAATTACAGATGATGTTTGTCCATATCCCATATTCTTTAATATTTCTAGGCAGTACTGCAATAAATCACCTCAGCGTTAACATTACATAAAACTCGAACAATTTAAATGAGATTTTCAAGGACAAGTACCTCAAGGGATGATGAACTCAATCCGCCGGGAAGATCTTGGCCAGATGACTTCAAGAGCTGAAAACAATCTTGACAGCAGTGATTCATTTTGGAAAACCTGGAGATCAGGCAGATTTACTAACTGTTACGATAATATTGACGCAAAAAAGATAGGTTAGGCACGCCATATACCAAATTAAAAAAAATCTCCACATGAACTCAGATACTCACAAACTTGGCTTTACTTGACAAAGGTTTCCATGACTCGAAAAGCTCCCTCAATTCATCAACAGATTGACTCAACTCTAGAAAGGTCTTGTTCAGCTCTTCTTCAGAAGTTACTTCAGTGTCAGAGATGGCATCAAGCATAGGTTTTACCATTTTCAGCACCTCTTCCGCTTTCTGATAATACTTTTGATTCAGGTCTGAACAATTGCTATAAGAAGATAGAAGGAAAGACGAGATATTATAGAGAAGAGCTTTCAACAGTAATATCTCCATCACACCTGCGAACCAAAAATACATTGTAAGCAGTAATTTAAGAAAGGAACACATTAAGAAGTCCCAGATCAAACAGTACATGGTTCTACTAACAGCAAATTGTACAAAACCAAAGTAGAGAAACAGAAAATGCACAGGTGCCTACAAACAGAATGAGGACTAAGTTTGAGTCAATACTCAATAGCATAAGATAAACAATCGAAGAAAAAACGAAATAATTGGATGATCGAAACGGCGGAGGAGGATGATTCGGGTAGAGAGAATGTAGTACCTTGGCATGTATTAGCTCCAGGAGTTAAAAATGTTTTAGAGAGAGAGAGAGAGAGAGAGGTCGTTGGCTTTGGATTTTATCTCCAGTTTTGCGATTTCCTCTTATTTTCTTTTTTCCTTCGATATTATACTATTATAGTTTCCCTGATTAATAATTTAGAATATATTAATTATAAGGGAAGAATCAGTACATTTCTTCTTCTTCTTTTTTTCCGGGGATTTTGGAGTTTCCTCCTCTCTTTTCCGAACCAGGAGACAATTTTGGTCCTCTATTTATGAGCGTTGACTTTGAATACAACGGTCCTCTCATTTCGTAGATACAGGTGGAAGTTGGCCTTTATTGAATGAACGGAAAATGGTTCTCGTCTTCCAGACCAAAAGGTACGTTGGACTCGTTCGTCTTCTTCCCTTGGAAACTTCTGAGAATTTCCATCGGAGACGCAAGTCTCAAATCTGAAGAGAGTTTTTTTTTTCTGGAGAGTATATGTATATTAACTTCGAGAATATAAAAGGTCCAATTACACCAAGATTGTTCGAAAAGAAATAACTAGCGAGATCATGTTACATATTGAGAATCACGAAGAATTATTTGGTTAATTTGTACCTGAAGCACTGGTAGAATACATTACCGGCTTAGGCGTGGACAAATTTTGGGTCTCTCTCGAACAAATTGTTCTGTAGCTTCAACGTATTTACGGTCTCTGTCTTGAGTTGTATACCAAAAAATGTTGGTGTGCCTCAGTCCCTCAATGGAGTAAATTGTAGAGCAGCAGCTATTGGTGCTGAGATTATAACGGCTGTAGCTCTTGCTCACCAACTTCTTCATTCACCGGTTTGTATGCATTTGTCGTTTCTTGTCTCCGCCTCCAGATGAACCATATTCCAGAGGCTGATAGTGCAACAGCACATACGATGCCGATGGCCGCGACAGCCGACAAATGATGTTGCTTCCACCATGATCTGCAGCATAAGCATGCACTGCAGTTGAGAAACTTGTAGCTTCGTATGGAGGACAATGAGATTAAGAACGCAGGCAATAAGGGAGCAGGTAGAAATGCTGCAAATATTTCCTATATCGTTCAGGGACCAGTTATTTTTCGGAGGTTTGTGGGAAAGATATTAACAGTTAGTAAACTTTGGACGTTAAGAAAGATCAAGAGTATATGTTGCTATTGACTTACCGGTTCCTTGATGGTTCCACTTCCCAGTTAACCAACTGATAACTACCAAAGGTACTGGGAAGGCTTATCTGATGTTCAGCAACTTGGGAAATTATACTCTGTCCAAACACCCAAAAGGCATAAGAAAACTCGCTAATAACTTTGCATATCAGCTTCATTTCTATGAAAGCAAGCTTACAAGTGCAGTAGCATTTGTGATGTAGTCAGTAGGTCCTAAAGGAAGTATGGCAATTGTAATCATCGAACTATTTCCTTCGGATGTAGCATTCAGTAGATGGACCTGAAAACCAATATCTGCAGTGATCAGGACACCAAATGCAGAAGCGAATGCATGGTATCAGTTATAGAACATCACTAACCTGAGAATTGTTAATGCCTATTCCATGGGCAATGGACTGAGTGAGTTGCGAAAGAGAAGGCTTTAAATCCGAGTAGTTAACATCCAAAGATATTTTAAGTGTTACCTGTCCAATTTTAGGTTCCCCTGCATATCAGTGTCAATAAACAAGCATCATGTGACTGAAGATTAAAAAAAAACAATTGTATGTCCACATGAAGTAGTTGATATTCTTGCACAAAGGGAAACAATTCGCAAACATTTCCCTCAGATGCTTATGTTCTTTTCAAAACAAGCTAGAGAGCATTTGAGGTCGATAGCTTTCAAAGTTAGCACTTTGTGCATTTTACAAGTTGCTATCACAAGAGGAAATCTAACAGAGTTTTCAATGTCATCACAACACAGATCATCAGCTGAAAATAACCGGGAAAAAGATAATGTGGCTGGTCAGAAGGTATAGGAGCTGATGTAGGTGGCATTCCTGAAGTTGTGTTTTGCCCGTTTGCTTTTGAAGGAACTGTTGGTGGAGGCACAACCAAATGAAGCCTATCCCATAACTCAGTACAGTTGGTCTTCCAAAATCCAATCTTGGAATTCTCCCGATCATAGACAGTTAAAGTATTCCGGACAAGAATTCCTGTTGCTCAGAAAATATCAAAAGCATAAAATAATAGACATCAGTTCATACTCAAAAAATTACTTTTTGCAGCAAAAGAGCCACTGTCAATAAGATAAAGCAATAAAGGACCCCCAGAAGAACTATTAACTACCTCCCAGAAGAGTGGTCGGATCTGCATTCT
The DNA here is from genome assembly GCA_012979155.1 of Hypericum perforatum. Classification (NCBI taxonomy): domain Eukaryota; kingdom Viridiplantae; phylum Streptophyta; class Magnoliopsida; order Malpighiales; family Hypericaceae; genus Hypericum; species Hypericum perforatum. The sequence goes on from SOPF01026098.1 coordinate 72,751, forward strand.
GGAATATGCCGAGACAATATGCACCAGGGACTTTCAAATGCTTCATAGAGGTATAACATCAGCGGCAAAGGAAAGAAATGATTAATCAGCAAAACTGGACGGCGAAACAAGAGTGAAGAAGAATTGTGAAAGAGTATCCTCACTTGGAACAAGTAATTTTCAGGAGATAGTGACAATTTCTGCCCATTTCCAAAAACCATGTCGACTACTGGAAACGTCCTTGAGAGTTGGGAGACATCACTGGAAAAGATGAGAAGGAACAGATACCAGTTGAGTGACCCTCGGTCGATCAGTTTGTGAAATGAGCGAAAGCCATAACAAAATTCTGTGATATATTTACCTTCCAGCTCCAGAAAAGCAAATGTCGTTGTAGTTTGGATCAGGGCCACGGATCTGCTTTAAAGAATGAAGCTCTTTCATAATCTGATAGCAGGAAATTAAAAAGGAGAATAATAAGACATCAGAAAAATTCACGAAAAAGACATTTATACTTGGATGCTAAAACAACTTTTCATACGAGAACCAAGTTATGCAAAGACTTCCCAAAAGATAGTTGGCAGAGATAACATGCTGAACAGATGCTCCATAAATCATTCCCTTGGTTAAAAAATTTCAGTAACTACTTAACGGCCAAGAAATAGTTCAAGATTTAGCTATTTCCTTCCTCAGCACGCCCAAGTAAGATGCATTGGAAACAAAAAGAAAATTGGGAGTTTAACTTAAAACTTAATTTCTTTGTAAAAAAAGCTAATTAGACCTCAATCTTCCACAACTTGGTGGTGATGAAACAATCAAAGCATAGATTTTAAAAACGTACTTAAATGGAAAGGTTCACAAAAAGAAGAAAATCAATGAGCCAAGAAGAAGCAGCTTACAGCATCTTTAAATGCTACATAAGCCACTTCGGGTAGGTAAGCATATGTAGTACCACTGTCAAGGACTGTTCCATGCTTCTCGTCGAATATGCTTGGGTTCAGAGGAAGTGACTTCCCAGCAACATGAATCTCCTTCAAATCGATGTTGTAGTAAGGACTGTTTCCATCCCGAAACTAGAGTAAATGTGTGAGAGGTACCAAATATATTTGTTAGGGAAGTTCATGAACTTCCTGCCGGACCAACAAGACCAACAATGTTTAGCAACGCACCTGCGACCAGGGTCCGAATAAGCAAAGACCATGTCAGGAGGAGGGGATATACTCCCAAGGACCATCGCCCCGCCACCAACATGCATCCCACCATAGCACAGCGAAAATGAATCACTTATCACTCCTTTCTCAACAAGTTGATCGACAATGCTGAGGTCACCACGGCCCAACCCCATGATGCCATCGGCATGCTGACTGTAGAGATCGCCTGTCTCCACGTTCTCGCAACCGAACATAGCACGCTGCGGCACGAGCTCGCTCAGGTTTCCGAACGATATTAGGTCCTCGCCTAGGACACCGCTGCTGCTGCTCATCTCGGCGTACTGCCTGTCATAAATGCATTGTTCCCTCATGTCATCGCAAGTGCAATCGCTGTTGCACTTCACCGGTTGGTAGGTGCTCGACAGATCCGGCCGGAATTTCGGATCCTGTTGACCGAAAGCAACAACGCCTTAAGAAAACATAGTTCACGCTCTTAATTTCCAAAAGTGGAAAGAAAAGAAGAAGCACCTGGTGCCGGCCACATTGTTCACAAGTAGCGCAGGGAACGTAAGTAACTGTGCTCCCCGTGTCAACGATAAGCGCGAACATCTGCGGCGGCGTCCCGATCCAAAGCCGCGTCGTATAGTACCTGTTCTTTTTAATTAATTAAAAAGAAATAATACGAAAAGAAGACAAACGGATCAGGCTAACGAAAAAGACGAGTAACCAACCGTACCCGTTGAGGAGGAGATCGTCGTGGAGTCTCATGCGAGCGTTGGCAAGGGCGGGCGGGGTGCCGGACTCCTCCACCGATCTCCGGAGGTGGCGGAGGGCGTCAGAGGAGGAGTTGGCCGGCGAGAGCGGGATGAACATCGCGGGGCGGGGCCCGTGGTCGAGGATCAGCGGCGGAGAGGCCGCGTCGGGACCGGAGGCGTGGGATCGAGGAATTACGCTGGCGAGGACGAGGATGGAGAGCAATGTGGGGTGAGCCCGCGCCATTGGGGAGCGAGCGAGCGATCCAGTGAGCTGGTTGGTTGATACGGGCGCGTTTCGGTGGGAAGTCGAGATTCCGTTGGCGGTTTTTTGGTTTATTGCTTGCTAGGTAGTTATACTTATTTCCTAGCTCTTAATCGTTCGAATTTCGAAGGTTCTCAATCTATTATTTATTTCTATTATACCATTTTTTATACGGTCTAAGGTCAGCCGTATAACTTCTTTTTTTAAGACTCTGCTAACCTTAATACCAGATTTAATTAAAGCTAGAACCATGTTAGTCATTTCTACAAATAATATTAATTTGAAAGCTTCAGAAGTATCTCTCCCGTTGAGTGGTTGGATCTAGAATGGGCCACCATTTCAGAGTGGGTCCATTTCAGTTGGGTCAAACCAACCCAAGCAACCGTTTGTAAAATTGCGGGTTTCGATTTAATTATGAAAACTATAGTTTGTCTTGCGGGCCCAAGGTTTTGGTTTTAATGTTTTATTTCTTTTTATTAGGTCCTCAAGTTTACTCGGACAACATTACAATATCTGAAGCATTGTTAGCAAATGTCAGCCAAATTCATATCTGAAGTAAGACAAGCATATTTCATGAACATCCAAGCCAGTTGATTTGTAGGACCCAGAAGAAGATCTAGGCATAACCTAGCCCAACGTGGACCAAGTTGAGTCCTGTAATCTTGCTACATGAACAAAATGCGGGCACGGATGACCCGCATAGCTCAATGCATTAGTATTGCCTATACGGCTGAGGCAACGAAGGCGTTCCGCTGGCCGTATAGCCCAATGGCGGCGCACCATACGAGTTAGGTGCAACCCTTTCTTCTTGAGGATAGTAGTACGTTTGCTGATCCATAGCTTGCTGTCCATAAGCTGACTGATCGTACTGGATTGCAGTTGTCTGGGAATATCTCTCTGGCATTCCTGCATATGATTGCCCATCCATAAGTGCAGGTGGAGTTTGTTGACTACTAGCTGACTGGCTAGGAATTTGGTAGTCGTACGGGAATGCAGCTGCCCGAGTATACCTCTCCTGCATTCCCGCATATGCTGCCCCATTCATAAGAGCGGGTGGAGTTTGTCGACTACTAGCTGACTGGTTAGCAACTTGGTAGTCGTACCGGATCGCAGCTGCTTGATGATGCCTCTCCGGCATTCCCACATATGCTGCCCTATTAACAAGAAAATGTGGAGCTTGTCGTCCACTAGCCGGAGCACTGCCATGGAATCGAGGGTATTTGCCAGCTGGTTTTTGTTTCTTCAATTGTTGATTCCTTCCAAGATCTGCAGGTCTCTTCTTATCACTTCTCGGTTTCTCCAACTGTGCCAGCCTTTTCTGCAGAGGATCAAGTGGGTATTCAGCTTCTAGCTTGTATCTTTCAATACACCCGATAATAGCTTTTATTGCCACCAATTCTTGATTAAGTGCACCGCCCTGTTCAAAAGATGGTTCATAAGTTTGCTTACTATATGCAGTAGTAGTTCTATAGGAGTTAAGACTGTACCTGGACTCCAGGAGCACCACTTGAGTGTTCTCCCTTACCCTGAGAGTTTCTCCGCAAGTCCTTCAAATAGGTTTTTAAAAGGGCAACAGGAGGGAACTTTTCAGTGAGCTGGAAGGCTTGAATAAAATGTACAGCATCAAGGTGCTTTCCAGTTTCAACCAAAGACTCGATAACACCTGCACAAAGAGAAAAACTTTTCTGACCTTATATTTAGGCAACGACGTAGTGACCATGTTTGAGCAAATTGCAAGTTCAGATAACAAGACACATGCAACCATACCTCAGGACTCTGAAGAGTCCTGTGCGTTATATCAAATAGCGGACTGGTCTAAAGACCCTGTCAGTCAGTTAATCAGAAGAAAACCAACCTGGCATTTTATGTGTTAAACCAAGAGCTCGGCAGAGCTCAGGTGTCTGCTTGCCACCGGCTACTAAAAGAACAAGCTTGCAGAGTTCGTCTTCATCAAACTCAGTGGCAATTCTAAAAGTTGAAAGCAGCTGCAAGAATGCATGTGCTTCCAATGTACTCACATTGGTAGCATCAGTGACTACAGTAACCATAGGCTTCCATAGATCAGCAATTGCCTTGGCTTGCTGCTTAATTTCAAGTTTTAGAAGGTGTTGAGCACCCGGTTCATTTCTGGCCAATAAGTCAGCCATAGCTTTCATAAGCAGAATACATGAACTATGCATGCCCCGTTGGGAAGCATTCCTCTCATGCACTCGTTGAGTGGTTTCAGCGGAAGGATAGAAACCCTCCAATGAATCCAGCACCAATTGGCCTGGTTCAGTAGCACGTTCTAGTGCAATTGAGAGGTCCTGACGGAAATCACTTACATGTTTTTTATTCTCTGTAATAAATTTCAGAAGCCCCTTTGCATCCATCTGCTCACAAAAATGGACCAGCTCTAGGCGTGGCTTAACATCAGAAGCCACGACTTCTAGACTAGCACCCGGTATATTAGGAGGTTCCTCGGAGGAACTTATGCCATCAATCAAGCTGCTTACCTTGCTTTCCTTGATGTCCTGCACGGCAATAACCTCCACCGAAGCCGACTCGTGAGTAGGCCGTGCCCGAGCAATGGCAGCAACAGCAGCATCTTTTAGCTCCTGTATCCGATCCAGGAGGTCTTGCTCTTTGACAGCAACGGACGCCTTTCTCTCTAAAAGGAGCGCATGTGTTTTGGTCTCTTTCTCCCGATACTCCTGCTCCCTAGCTTCTAGCTCCTCAAAGTTTTTCTTCAACAATAAGTGAAGATTCTGAAAATGTTCTTCGACCACCGACCAGTCCACATTGCATACAGACTTGCTTTTGCTAGCTTCTACCTCACGTAATGCATCCCCGAGTTGTTGTATGAGAGAGCGCACATCCTCATCTCCCCCAGGAAGAGTCATTGCCACTCAAGAACACAGGGGTTGCAAAATCTACGCGCCTGACCAGAAGAGTAATCACATGAAACATACAAGTCCGAACAATAATCAAAATTGACAACAGACCTCGCGGCCTCCCAACTTTTTCTTACTTCAATTACCAATTCCTCACCTTGTTTCATTAAGCACAAGAAAAATCCTAAATCAAACAGAACCCATAACCCGGGAAACAAATATCGCATAAATGCAGTTTAGAATTCCACTAATTCACTATCAAACGATACTCCAATCTTCAACAATCTAAATTACAGACCAGAAATTCCCACTAATTACAACCCTTACTTTAAATTCCATCACATCTAAACCCTAAAAACAAATGAATTGGTAGAGCCGCACCCAATCGAAAGCCCAAACCACCAAACGATGTAAAAAAGCATCAGACGTAACGCTATGTCCCATTCAACAATACCTACCTAGGAATCGGCATTTTCAAAGAAATTCGCGAGAAATTGAAAAGGGTAGTGAGTGAGAATCCCGAGGCGTACCTTTGAGAGTCCTTGAAATGGAAGCACTTAGACGCGAAACGAGAAGAGGCGATTTTTTTTTTCTTCCGGAAATGGATATTTTGGATATTAAGACAATTTCTGTCTCCCTCGCGAAGGAGAGGAGAGGAGTGCTTCTTCCTTTCGCTCAGAGTTCCGTTCGGGCTTCCCACTAGCGGGCTTCCAAACGACGTTCTTGCTTGGGCCCAATGCCTTTTGCAAGTCCACCGTGGCTGGCTGCCGCTATGTTTGGTACAAAATTTCTATAATTTATTTTATCAAAATTTTATTTACAAATGAGTTCCGATAAATCTCCGAATCCATTTGTAAAAAAGTGCGCTTGTTTGTTATAATTAACTTTTGTGATTATTGGTGTATACATTAGATGTTTATTATGCTTTGGACAAATTTGTCCTAAAAAGACTTGCAAAATTATGTCTGGTTAGAAGACTTGACACGTTTTAGTCGTAGAAAATATCTGAGAGTACCATATGTTATAATCAAACTATTAAGCTCGACCAGGCCAATTACTTCAAAAAGAATCTCGATTGTAATGTATTGATTATTTAAGATTTAAGAAACAACCATAGAACCAACAACCTTCCTCAACTCGTGGAGAAAGGCAAGATCACTAATTCGAAAATTTATGGGAAGAAGAGTAGCTCTTCATAACAATTATAGGTGTTGGTTCGACGCCTAAGAAGAGCCAACTGCAGGAGTGAATTACAAGCAACATGCGCAACAGCATTTCCCAAAACGGCGAAGATTTGTATCTTCATTATGAAGTACTCTAACCCGATTCTGGCAGCAGCCAACCCGGCTGCCAGACTCGAGCTATGTAACTAGGGTTCTCGCCGTGTCCCCTATCTCGAATATACAACAGGAACTGGAGATAAGCTACACTTCAACTACGGCAAGGCAGGATTACAATTGTTTACAGCTAGGAACCTGTTAATTGAGCTCAACTAAGATCAGCTGTGGTGTCAACTGGCGATTCTCGGGCATGGGCAGAATTATATGGATCATCAGAATCGACGGTATCAGAGTTCGATGCTGCTTTCTAGATGCTCTCCGCCTGTTTTTTGGAAAACCACGGGGCGAGGGTAATACCCCCGGAAACGAGGTAGAGAATGAATGCTATATATGCACCCGTAAAACCACAGACCACTGTAGTAAACGTCATGCCAGACACTTCGTTGACAAAGAAGTCCAGTAGAAGGTAACCATTGATTACTATTACCAGAGCAGCAACAAACCAAGAAATCGTCTGCAAAGACACAACAGTTTTTGACACAAATCAGCAACAGCTCGAAAAACTTGTAAAATTAATGTTAACAGTTTAGCAGCACTATACTGGTTGATTTTGGTCAATGAGACCAAACAGATATGAACGAGATTGGTCATGAGAAGCACATGGCCATGATGTAAATGTACCACAGACAAATCAACCGAGTTCATGCACTTATGGGGTTAAACTAGAGTTAGTATATAGTCGAGCATACCTTTAAAACGGGTCCAATCTTGAAAACACCCATAATTCGTTCCTCGGAGACCAAACAGAGAAGAGGTATCAGAGCAAAAGGGATCTGAACTGACTGGAGCACATTCAGCCACTCATTTAAAACATCCAGCGTGTCCTCCGATGTGTCGAACATCAATGCAACAATAATAGTCGGGACGATAGCACAGCTTCGTGTGATCAGAGCCCGCAGCCACTTCTTGAGTCTTAAGTTCAGAAAACCACCCATTATGAACTGCCCTGCATATGTTCCAGTCATCGTACTACTTTGTCCAGCTGCTAACAAACCAATACCCCAGATGTACAAAATGGGGAAAAAACCGCCCCCATATTTCTCCTGAAGGTATTGCCCAGCATTCACAAGACCGATGCTATTGGCGAGATCAGTTCCATAGAAACCCTTTGCGAAGACCGCTGTCAAAAATAAATTGATGATGAAAGATATTACAAGGGCAACTGTAGACTCTATTCCATAGTATCTAAGTGCTTCTCTAACTCGACCTTGGTTGTTGTGGTCGACATCCCTTGATTGAACAAGAGCAGAATGCAGGAACACATTGTGAGGCATGATGATGCCACCCACAACACCGACTGCCTGCTGTATTGTTTTCGAACTAAGCTTCGGAATCAAGACACCTGTAATCGATCATTAACTGCAGCTTAGCTTCTGATGGATAAAAGAATGTTCCGACAGAAAATTAAATGGAGCAGAACAATCCTCACCGAGAAGAAGCTCGGTCCCGCTTGGCTCTGTCTTGCCAAACATCCAGGCAAATGACACTGCCATTGTTGCAATGAGAACAGAAAACACCAATTCCAGCTTCCTCACACCAAAGTTCTCCAGAAACAGGATAATGAAGCTGCATCAAGAACATGACCAATGAACATGAGCATAATGAGCACAAAACAGAACCCTTGCCTTAACTTCTTCTCTCTTTCCAGTCATCGCCAATTTTTCCCAAATTTCAATCAATAAAGAACGCCCCAATAAACCAAAGTTTCAAACTTCCACCAACCCAGAACCTCAAAAAACAAAAACAATTACAAGAACAGAAACTTTACCAATCAAAAGCGGTAATAAGGACGCCAGCCCACAAGGGCAAGAACCCATTACTCAGAATCTTTATAGCAATAGCGCTCCCGATGACCTCCTGTATATCCGACCCAATCAAGGCCAGCTCGGCCATGATCCAGAGCAACATCCGGGCCCACGTGGGGTACTCCTCCCGACAAAGCTCCGCCAGGTGTCTCCCCGTGGCCACCCCGAGCCGAGCCGAGAGGAGCTGGACCAGCAGCCCCATGGCGGTGGCCCACATGAGCAGCCACAGCAGCGAGTACCCAGCCACGGCGCCGGCTTGGAGGTCGGCCTCCAGGTTCCCCGGGTCAAGGAACGCTATCGACATCAGGAACCCGGGTCCGGTGAACAGCCACAGCTTCCTCCACGAGAACGGCGGCGGGTTGTCCCTCGACCACTCCCCCACTCCGCCGTTCTCCTCCGTTATCCCGACCACGTGGACCTTCTCGTCGGAGTCGTACGCCGTTTCCTCCTCCGGGTCGTGGACCGGGAGAAGTGGCCGCCTGGGGTTGTCTTCCGGCACCATTTTTGTGTGTCTTTTTGAGTGTGTTCTCCTTGTTACAAGGGTTCTCCTTGTTGTTTGGGTTCCTTTGGTTTTTGGCTATTCTTGTTTTTTAGGGGGCTTTTTATTATTGAAGTGTCCTGTTTTATTATTGAAGTGTCCTGTTGGAAGAAGCAAAGTGTAGAGAGAGAGAGAGAGAGAGAGAGTTAATGAGAAGGAAGCAACCGCCACTTTGGTTTTTATATACCAGCTTCCAAACCAACACTTGTTTTGTTTCCAGAGCAGAGATCAACTTACCTTTTATTTCGTTTGTTTTGAAGATGATGCATTTTTGTTTCACCATTGGTGGGGGATTGTCTAATTCTGTGCATTTCAGTCTTCTGAACCGGTGTTTTATTACAGGAATTGATAGTAATAAAAGAGTTTAATTTTTATAAAAGTAAAGTTTTGAAATACAGTTGAAACACGTATTCATATCGACCGGTGCTATGCAGAATAAAGAAGTCAGCAACTTTCCTACTTTTTTTTTGAAGGGTAGAAACTTTCCTACTCCATGTGCACAATTAAGTAGCAGAATTATTATTTATTTATATATAAAAATGTCGAAAGCATCTCCATTAACATTCTGCTAAATTATAATTAAGTAATCTGAAATTCTTATATCCAACCGGGTTTGGCATTGATGCTATATGACACAGCCTAGCATCAGCGTGCCTATGGAAATTCAATAATCAATCAGTCTCTTAACCTCTCTTTTCCCGATGGAAGATGTTACCTTGTTCATTCGCCTTTTTCACAAAGCTATGAGTAGTGTAAGAGTATGAGTGTGGATTAAGTAAAGAGTGAAGGGGTTATTTTAAATTGTTTGAATTAAAGAGGTTGATAAAACCAAATTTTGGTTCTAAAAAATGGTAAGTTTTGGTTATAATATCGACATGCCCCGTTATTGATATTGGCTTGTGTTTACAACAATTATATTCCAATTATTGATATTAACATGTCATTGGTCGTCCGAGTGTGTTTGTGAGTGTAGTATATTACTGTGTTGCGGCCACCAAAAGTAATTCGGCTTACTCGATTATCCTACAGATATTTACATTAATTAATTATGATGTTGTTTTAACTTAAATATGTTTCATATTATTAGCTTTTATATTCGTGACAATGTTAAATATTTGGTACAAAATTATATTACTTTAAAAAATTATATTCAATTCAAATTTAAATTAATCAATTTAACTAATTAGATATAAAAAGATATCAGCGGTCAATTTTATTGATTTGGAAGCCCAAGTGTCCAATATCAGCGGTCAGTTTCGATTGGGAATTATGTGGACGACATCAGAATAAAAATGTCGAGATGCGTGTAAATATTCCTTTCACATTCGTTGATGGAGGTCGAAAGATCGGTCTTCATCGCCAGAAGTCCATTTCCTTTACCCTTAAAAGAAAAAGAGAACAAATCCCACTCCTTTTATCTTTTATTCGCAGAGTAACAACTTATAATGTAGAAGACGATAGAGTCAAATAAAGCCACACCGGAAACTCAAAACGAATCGTATAATGTATTCATTTGAAGTCCATTTTAATATTCGGTAACTTCGTATTTTAATACACCATTTTTTTTAATATTATGAGATACAGAATGAGAAAATGTTTATATTCGATTAACAGAGTATGTGACCCGCAGACGTATCAAACTATTACTTTTATTGTGCTCCGCAGTCATGTATTGTAACTTCAGTTCATCACAATTAATGTGTGACAACCTCACAAATTCTAAACTTTTTTGACCCGCTCTAAACTTTATGCGAATGATATACCGAAATTTTGAGTGCTTTATAATAGGCAATCAATAAAAGATTTGGTATCACTTATTTTTTTCGTTCACAATTTTTTATTTATTTATGTTATTGAGAGGCAAAATTATTGTTAAATCATGTATAATAATATTTTTTTTCCAGAACATAATATTTGTACATCATTTATCATTTGAACCGTTTTTAACTTTTAAATGAACTAACTTATCGTTTGAACGTTATTTTGGTATCACTTTGACCATTATACATTTATCCCTACAGTTTTGGCAAGTAGGTAATTAATAAGCACCGAAGGCCAAAGGGGAAGCGACAGACACGTAATACAAATTGGCGGTCCCACTTTGATTGGGACCCACATGAGTTTATCGGATAGATTTAAAGGCCAATGTGGCGAAACGACGTGGAGCGACTCAGTAAAAATGGGTAAAGCAGAACGAGTGTGACTGTGCATTAAGTAACGAGCAAGCTCACGATTTGGTCGTGCCAGGCTCGGGACTCCACAGGGTCGTTGCGTGTCCCCTCCGCGACAAATTCCGTGTCAAACCTTGACTTCACAAAATTTCATGTATTTCACTCGCCTCTCGCCGCGCGTACTCTCACGCCCGGATTTATATCCTGATTAAGATAACCAATGTCTTATGACGATTAACCAATGGAGTACATCGAACTATTTTCGTAACAAATTTGGAGAGCGTGAAAATCGTTAGAAATCATTCAAACTTTCTTTTTTTACATTCGGAACAGACTTACTATCAAAATTTAACATTATTTTTTTATAATGCTAAATATGTGTGGTTGCTACAATGATTAATAAATTAATATTTCGGGTGCCTATAATGTCGATAACTATTCTCAAATTTTGTACTTCATCAATAACCAATTTCAGATATGGCTACAATGCTTAGAAGAGAAAACTATAATTTTGTCTATTTATTTCATTTTTGTCTAGATACAAACTAAAGTCGCAACTTAATTTGACCACGACTCTCGCTTCAAAAAATAATTACGAGCTAAACTACGAAATAATGATTCACAAAAAGGATTATCTTGATACATTAATTTGATAATCCACTTTATCAGTAGTCAAATTTTGAAATGTATCTTTTTCGCGTAAGGTGTGCGTGCACTTCACGCTCTAGGATCGTGTTTCAAGTTGAAAAAAGCCTGCAGTTGCCGGAGTGGCGCCGCCGTCCACCAAGACTGACTCGGAGAATGGAGTCTTTGTCATCAAGGAACAAGTTTCAAAAGATTCCGTGCAAATTCGAAAACACAAATCAGAGATGTTCGTCGGGGTTCCGTGCAAGAAAAAAGAGCCAAGATTAATGGCCATCGAACAGGAAAAATGATATAAAACTATTACAATTTGCATTGGCAAAAAATTAATTAAATAAATTGTTTTAACGTATCTATAATTAAATAATTGCTATAATGCCTCTCTCATTTGATTGGTGAATGTAAATTAATCATGAAAACATTTATTGTAATTTATTTTGGGCGTTTGACGGAACAAATAAATTTTCGACATTAGGACCAAAAGTCCACCAGTATGTCGACATTTTCCGTACGGGACAAATCATAATTTATTTGTAGTATAATGCATCAGTAATTTAGTTTCGTCACGCATGAATCGAACAAACTCTAATGGTGTTCAAGTGATATATATAAAGTATTATATACGAGGACAGGTCCTCTTTTCTGAAACGCAACTCCCTCTTTTTTGGCAGGAAGTAAATAATTGCCAGGTTTGTCAGGCAGTGACTAATACAAGATCTGCACAGCTCGTAGACATAAATTTATTTGCGAATCTGTTCTTTTCCATCGAGGAGCTTTTTATTGTTAATTTTAATGTACTGCAATCACGCAGAACACTTTCATTATAATTATAGTTTGGAGGATCATAATTGCGGTACATTTCTAGTGCTATCCGTAACAAAGTAGATAACTGTTGTTAGATATTTAGATGAACTGGTAAAATTAAATTTATATTATAAATTATAAATTTGTAAATAAAGTTATTTGGATTAACCCATGAATACGAGATAATTAACCCATTACACTGTTAAATAGTTAGGTGGAGACAGTGGAGTGGCCTAGTTTCGCCCGTGAATACGAGCTGATTGGCCCATCACGACGTTGATTTTTGTGGTACCATAGATGCAATTGAATACATATATACACATAACGATGACGACTATTCATATCTATCTCCAACTTATTCAAAGTCTGCCAGTTATTTTTACTTGAATTTATGAAACTTTTGCTTTCGGAGTTTAATTAATTTCCAGATCGAGCAACTTCTTGTTGGTAGCATGGGATGGAGAGCCGTCGCCGTTGAAGTGCACGTAAGTAGTGATGTGTCACTATTACTATTTACATGTAGTCCGTAAATAAGACAAAAATATATTATAGTCCTTTTATATATTTTTATCATATTCTTAATAAATATTACTCGGTGACATACTTAATAGATAATATTTTTGGGGTAAAAACTCATCAAGTTTGATCGTTTTCTTCCATTGTTATCCACAACGTCACAGGCACTGTAAAGCTTTCGCATCTCTCCATCAATCAAATAAATAAAGCAATAAATCAATGTGGATCATTGTCCGTCGTATGATACGAAATTGTTCATTGCATGATATATTATTATTTGTTGTAGTGTATGGGGTTTATTTGTACTTTTTTTCTCTCGATAATCACATAAATTGAACCAGAATCAATATTACAGAGAATATACAATTAGTGGCTTAAATTTTTTAATGGTATTACCAAACAAGTTATCGAATATGCGATAGGCCACTGACACCTCACTAAAATTATTGACGCAGAAAAATCACAATTTCTTGTGTTTTCTATTTAAAATACATATTGAATTTATCATTTACAAAATTGTCTCTTGTAATATTTGGTATTACATGGTTACCTTATACACACGGCCATTTTATGACGTTGCTCCGACGCTTATGGGTTTATTCCAGTCCCATCCGGGCTCGGTATTGTTGGACCAACATGGACCTATTACGTAGTTTTATTTTAGAAGCACCTCGGTGACGTCACGTATGTGTGTGTGTGTATATATATATATATATATATTATAATAGAGAGAGAGAGAGAGATAGAGAGAGAGGGGAGAGAGTTCAATATCTCTGGGCCGGGCTCCATTTTGAGTAATAGCGGAGCGGCCGAGCCCAAGTACGTAGCTTAGACTAATTTGGGCCTGATCTTATTATGAACTAGAACAATTTAATAGTTGATAAACGGCAATTTATCTGTTCACTTGCCAAAAAGAGAGGGAAAAAAACTGGATCATCCCTATTATGTATTCCGTCGGTCATTTTGACCTTTCAATTAAAACGAAAAACATCACATTCTTTTTACAATATGTGGCTAACATATACACTACAACTTTGGAATACAAGTACTACGATAAAATAATAAAAAAGGCTTTATGGTCATATGAAATCAAAACTTCCTACTGAAATTGTCCTATGGTCATGAAGCGAAGAGCTTCCTAACTCTTCGAATCGCTCTCCGACACACAGGGCACACCTTGCTTTCCCCACTAAAAATCCTGCAACATATTAGACCAAAAATCTTCAGTCACCAACTTTCTTATATGTTCAAATATTTTGTTCGAACCCGAAAAATATTTTCGGGCGAAACGAACATAGTATACGTTACCTCTTGGCGCAGAGATAACAAGTGGCACAGTGACCACAAGGAACAAAGAAGCAATTCCTCTCCTCGTCATAGCAGATCACACACAACTTCCCATCGTACAGTTCTTCCGAGGCACAGCTAGAGCTACTGCTCGCCTCGCAACTTCCCGTCTCCAAGTCGCGGACGCCGCACGTGCCGTATGTAAAGCTCGTTACAGCTTTTCCCGACCTGGTCATCAAAGGGTTCGTCTCTGATGGTCTAGTTCCTTCCTCGGCTCCGTCTTCACCGGAACCCGTCACGAACTTCATTACCAGGTACAGGACAAGGACGATAACCCCTGTTACCACCACGGAGTGGCATTAGTGGATTCGTCATTGAAGCCGTTATTATTAATTAATTAATTAGACTCGGACATGAATTAGTAACTTGTCCAAAGTGTGACCTACCCAAAATTGCAGCGTAGGACAGTAAACGAGTTGTTATTATTACTGTTGTGCACCAGTCAGTCAAATCATCCTTCATGGTGAGGAAAAGAAATCAGTATTAATATTCAATTAATTAAAACTCAAATCGATTTTTTAGGACAACGGAAGTAAAACATTGTTGTAAAGCAAAATCAATGATAATATCCAATAGTTGACTTACTACACTTGTCTTGGTTAAGTTGTTGCGAGCTGTTGAATTTAATTTTGTGATGACATGGATCCTCAGTTGTTTCGAAACTCCGAGCGTGAATATGCCGGAGCACATAGCGGTTGATTATATTTTCGACTTTTATCTGAAAAAATTAATAGTTGATCTCTATGAGCATATAGTAGCTAAACTTGCACAATGCGATCAATTGTAGTCATTTAAAGCAGTAAGAAATATGGATTCTCTAAAAAATATAAGTGCTTGAATTTGAATATCAAAAATCCACAACAAAAACAATCACAATGCCGAAAATATAGGCATAAAATTGTCACCATACCTCTATGGACCTAATTGAGGTTGTAATCTCAATTTACAATGCCGGGTACCGACTAGAAGAACGAAGTGGAAGCAGCAAATGAAGCCCAGGAGAATATTGATGCCCAAATAGGATTCAATTTGCCCGATAGGGACTTTAAGTGTTTACTAGCAGTTGCAGCCAAACGAGGAAGCTGAAGAAAAAGGGCAACTAATAAAGCAACAAGTTGGAAGTCAAAAGGTGTTCGTGTCTCATGTTCTTGTGGGAAGTACGAGGAGAATGGTTTTATACAAAGGAGTGGTAGTTGTTGTTAGTTACAACTTCCTCATCTAACTACTCTGATGGTTCTTTGAGTAACTGGGAATGTATAATTCCAGGAAATTTGAATGTTAGGTTCACTACTCGAGTTCACATAATGCCAGAATTGGTTTCTTTGTGCTGGAAGCTGAAAGGTAGGTTTATCCCTTTGTTTCTTTCAGAACTGGACGGGTAGGTTGACCATAGTAATTTTAATTCAGACGTTGACTTTTGTTAGGTGACATCTTATTGTCTTTGTTTGGGCATTATCCACCTAACGGCGTCTAAAAAATAAACGTTTGGTCAGTTGCATGTCGAGAGAATCTTAGGTAGATTTATGTGGGCCAACCATTTAAATGTTAATTTAGCTGGACTATAGCCATTTAAATGTTAATAACACATTCTGACCAAAAAAAAATGTTAATAACACACGTGACACGTCAAGAGGTTCATATTCTTACTTTCGCGAATCCAAAACATTGAATTAGTAGGTAAAATAAGTCAAGCATACTTTTTTAAACTAGATCTACTAGTCAACCAGAGCGGCCCATCATAGAGTCCAGGTACAAGAGTCAAAATGTACGATTGTAATATAAATTAATCGATTTAAATGAATTATATAGAATTGAAAATATTTTTTTAAAATAAATAGAGAAATTATTAATCAAAAGAAAAGAAAAATAATTGTAACATCCATAACCCCAGACGGGATATCATACTCAAATTATCAAACAAACGGTTAGTGAAAAGCAAAATTACTATTAAAAACAAATCAAAGAATATAAATAAATTGGAAAAAAAAGAAACCAGAGATTTCAAAAATTACCGTGCACATTTATAATTTTTCGGTCTTCAACTTAAGGAAAGATAAACTATCGTTAGATATTGTATATTTATTTCATATCAGATATTTTCCTTAAGCAGGCTGAGCTTGATATACTTTCCATAGGAACAAATACAATGTCAAATAACTTAGGATAAACTGTTCGACAGACTTCAAAAAAAAAAATCTTCGACGGACTCCTTGTAAATCCATATAAGATTATTGGAACATATTTTTTTACTACCCAATTTTTACAAATAGAACTACGTCTAGCTATCTCATATGAATTTTTTACTTGTAAAAAAACTAAAAAGTACGTTTTGATATCTTGAAATATATTTTTCTGCTAAATTTATATCTTCAAATATTACTCCTCTCAAAAATCTGCAATTTAGTGGTCAAAAAAGGAAAAAAGTATATAGTTTATCTAATCAATTATATATTTTTAACATCTTAAAAAAATTAAAATATTATTTTCAAGTACTTCTATGTATATATTATATGATAATTACTAATATATAAAATAAAAAAAATCTAGAAAGCAAATAACTCCATATATGACTAGTACCACAACTATATTGTACGATTTATGTTTTAAACAGCAACCGTCACCCTTTCAAGTGCAACATGGGCTCGAGGATATTATATTTTCGTAGTATACTATATTTTCATACTAACATCTACAATGATTTTTTTAAATAAGTGAATAGACTATCTTCTTGATCTAATGCATATTCAAGAGAATCTCAAAGATGTTGCCCTATATTTCATCTTTGGTTGTATCGCCAAAATAATTTTATGGTAATTTTTATATATCGAGTGACAATATTTGAACAATTAAATTTTTAATGATTTCTACAATAGAAAAATGAACCATGTAAAATACACACTATAAAAATTGTCTCTTGGTTAATCATAACTAATGAGTGTACTTACTCTTATTTTTGTCGAAATATAAAATTTACACCAAGTCATTATATCATATCAGAATTTGAAAACTCAGCCTACTCATATTGTTCAAGGACAAAACCTTTGACTACCTACGTGGGTAGATATTATAAAACTTTCTTGATGGTCATATGTTCAAGTGCAATTAAAACCTCAAATCTAAAGGTATAATAAATAGAAGCATGAGAGAATCTAACTTTATCTATAAATAGGGTTTAGAATTAAATACTAGACTGTACGCGTATAATTACAAAGAGAGTCTTTAGGGATCTTCGTCAAGTCAAAGATTGACCTAGGCAAGATAAATATCAAAGAGAGGGGGGAGATCCTCTCCAAGTTAAAAGAGTCAAAGAAGGCAAAAGAACAAAATAAAGAAAAACAATATGGGAAGGAGAAAAATAGAGCTCAAGAAAATTCAGAACAACACTTATAGGCACATTAGCTTTTCTAAAAGAAAAACTGGACTTCTTAAGAAAGCTTATGAACTTTCTATCATGTGTGATATAGAGGTGGCTTTGATACTCTTCTCACCAGCTGGAAAATTGTTTCTCTATGAAGGGAAGAAAAGGTGACTGATTAGTTTTAAATTTTTGATCATTTTCAAATTCATATTTTCTTAACCTAATTAACTTTTTGATTATGTATTTTGTTTTGTGTGCTTAAGGATTGAGGATACTCTCCAACAATATATGGATCTACCAGAGAGACAACGTGGACGGTAAACTATCTTGGTCACAATGTTGATGTACATTGAATTACATATTAGATTTCATAACTAACTAAAATATTATCTAAAACTAGAAATGCTCAATTTTCTTTGACAAGTGAACGTTTTAAGAAATCTGTAAAAAAGACCATGACAATTACATAACAATGATAATACAATTTATTAAAATTATTAACAAGTTTATGATTCACGGCGGAAGATAGAAGTAACATTTCTTCTTAATTATTAATTTTAAAACAAACTAACAAGGACTCTACATATTAGTTTTGGTTATTAAATTGTCAAAGAACAAGATAAATGGTGTTGTGACTACTTTTTTCACATGATGTGACATTTCCTTTTAAGTATGTGGATTAAAAATTAAGTTATAGATTGTTATTATAAATTACAAATTATGGACCATAAACTGGAAGATCTGAAAAATATATGATAGAAAAAGAAGTAGATAACTCAAATATGTGCATGCATGTCTTATATCTAGATATTTTGTTGAGTTTGAACTAGTTCTCGTTGCAATTGTTGTAAAGTTCAGTTCCAAACTTGATTGATGCATTATTAAAAAATTAGTAAAAGTGAATAGATAAATATAATGTTCTTAAGAGGTTTGTATTATAAAAAAAAATCTTGAAAATAATAATAAGCTTGATATGATTGTCATAATTTACTCATGATTATAAAAATTATGGATAAAATTAGTTTTTTAACGAACTAATCAGTTATTTTTAATAGACTAATCATTTGTTTTCAAAAAAGTATAACGAAAAATATGGAACATAATCTATTGTTAACTTAACTTTACTAGGTCATAGAAGGTAAATTTAGTATATATGATCTAACTAGGATTGATGAAAGGAGCAACAGATCCAATAGATCTACCGTTTGTGTTTGGTTGACAAAAAAGACTATCTTCCTTCGCCTCCCTCATATTAGAAAGACCACTAGGATTGATGAAAGGAATTATATATGTTGTATTCCTTGACACCGGGCAATCGGCTACACAATTTTGTACATTGACGAGGAAGGAAGAGACTAGGATAATATATAAGTTGAACATTATAAAAATTAAGAAAAAGTACACATAACTATTCTGTGATTTTACTTATTATTAGTTGAATATCCTGTAATTTTTGAACCGTAAAAAGTCTAACTTATTATCATATTTTATCACGAATATTTTCTGCAGAACAACATCATTTAGTTGACGACGTTGACTGCCACCTAGATTATTCAAGGAGTGGTTAATGTTGATGTGGATTAGGGTAAAATTTCAAATTAGTATCTATTTTTTTAATAATTTGTTATAAATACCCCGACTCTTAGACCTTGCCTCTCTATTATACACTTTCTTTCCCCTTCTCTTGAATCCCTGACCTCATCTCTCCATCTCATCTCAAGGCCGAGGCCACATCTTCTCCTTCTTCTTCCACTTTCGACCCTATCTCCAAAATTATTTGGATCGGAGTTTGAGACTGATCCACGATAAAATGTGATAATAAGTTAGAATTTTTTATGGTTCAAAAATTATAAGTTATCTAAGTGACAATTGATAAAACTATAAGATGTTTATGTGTAATTTTTTCTAAAAATTATATCCTTGATTGAATTGAGGAAAATAAATGGAAAGCAGTCCTTCAAGATAAATTAGGGGATACGATGTCACTATGATGAGGTGTGTAAACACATGCTATCATCAACATGATAGGAAAGTAAATCTAATAAATGTGATCAAACAAGATTTACTCAGTGATGTGAATATGATGTCATTACGATGATAAATTATGAATTATATACTAATTAAAATTTACAAGAACTCACATTTGTTACAAATGCACCAAGTGTCTAATATGCACTCGTAGTATATTTAGGAATTATATTATATTGATATTTAAGACTATTTCATGAGTTAGAATGATCAATACATATTTTTCTTTCCTTCTAATATAATGTTTGGGTGGTTGATAAAATACATGAGTATTTTAATTCCTACTATTATACAATTGTTGTTGAACTCAAACATTATATTTTTCTTTCACAAAATTCTTGTTGAACTCAAATATATCAAGAAATAATTGTTGAAGGCACCAAATTTATCATTACATTTAAAATTAGTGAAATTTATCATCTTGTTGGTTAGTATTTAAACTTTAACTTCTATTGATTATTCTAACATTAACTACTTTTATTTTGTGCTTGGCATGGATCTACAATTATATATCTACTATTCAATATAAAAGGCTGAATAATCAAGAGGTGACAATTCATAATTTTTTGTTGTTGTTAAATTAAAATATTTTATTATCTATATTATTGGAGTTGATGTATGTAACATACATGCATGGTCTCTTACAGCTGATTCGAGGAATAATTGCTCAGCTTGCACTTGAATGGAATATTTACAAAAAAGAGAAACTTGGGTTTGTCATATATTCTCTACAGATTTTTCACATCTATGAAGTAAATTTTGGATTTCACATATAGTTCGTTGCGTTCGCGATTCTATAACTTCTTTTAGCCCATGTCCGTTTATTGTTTATTTCTTATAGTTATGAGAGCAGTCGCATGGATATGGAATCACTTCTCCAGGTATATATAGCCATTTAAATTAGATAGTTCTTAACATTTTATCTTGTCGAACTTGTTTAATAATTATGACAACAAATAATTTTTCAGGGGTTGATGAACGATATTAATGCTTGCGGTTCACAACTGGAAGAAGTTAAAAATCAACTAATGTGCGTGCACGTTTATCTTGGTCTCACTTTTAACATCTTTATACACACTTCTATGCTTGTTGTTTGTAATTAAATATATTTTCGAACTACAGAAATACGGGAATAATTATTTTAAAAAAATATCATAGACAAAAGTGTGTATGTTTTCAAATAATAGAGGTTCAACAGTATTATATATATATATATATATATATATATATATATATATCACAATCTTATACATTCTTGTTTCTATAAATGTTCTGTTCTTAAATTACAATGTCATTAATGGAGAAATCTAATTACGAAAATGTCTATAAGAATTGTCATCATTTGTGATGAACTAGGTACCTAGTTGAAAATGTAAGCTTGGTCCAAGAATCAACAGAGGCTTGCGAGTATGAGGAGATCTTGGAATGGGTGCTAGGACTTGTTCGGATGCGTAAGGCAAGTGTTCTTCCCTTAAATAATTTCATTCTCTTCCTTCTTTCCATTTTAACTCAATTAATTTGTCTCAATACAGCAAGTTATAGAAGAAAATGACCAATTCCGTTTACAACAAGGTCTTGCTCATGTAAGTATATTAAATTTTCTTGTTTTATGAATTTTGATGATCAATATTCTCTCTTCTTGAAGTTTATTTTGCGTAATGACCATGTCATGCTTGCCCTTCTAAGTTCTAACCACATAAAAAGAGTAAAGTGAGCACCCAAGGAGTTGGCTCTTTTTCTTGAATCAAAATGTTTTCATGGCGTCACAAAATTAAATAAATAGCCGAACAACAACGAAGTCCTAGTTTTTTCTAGACAAAAAAACCATGAAACATCAATTCTTATTCTCTTCAAAGATTCATATTGAAAATACTTTACTAATAAAAACTATGCGAGTTGAGTTATCATTGATGCAGTGAATGGTATAAAATAATGTTTTTAACTAGTTAGTCTTAAATTCACCAAAACTAAAAAAGGTTATAATATGCAAGTTTACTAATAAAAAGGATTAGTGAATTTGTCACTATTTAATTAGTTAGTCTAAAACAGTCAAACTTTATGCTCTTGCTATATTCACGTGAGAATCAATGTGGCTAATATGATCTTTAAAGTTGTTGCAATTGCTTTCAATTAATGAAAATTTTTGGTGAAGGGATTTCCAAGTATTGGACGGTTTGATGTGGGAGAAAGTTCATGCTACAATGATTCACTGAACAAATTTCCAATTCCTACTACTCAAGAATTCGGCGCGGCAGAAAGTTCAAGCTATAACGATTTATCTAGGAAATTCTTGATTCCTACTACCAGAGAATTCGAAGTGGGTGAAAATTCAAGTCACAATGATTTATCTAGGAGATTTCTCATTCCTAATGGCGGAAAATTTGAAGTAGGTGAAAGTTCATCTTACAATGATTTATCTATGAGAATTTCAATTCCAACTCCACGAGGATTTGACGCTGGAGCAAATTCAAACCATAACAACTTATCGAGGGGATTTTCATTTCCTACTGCCGGAGGGTTTGATGTGGGAGCAAGCTCAAACTATTATGGCTTCAATAATGCTCCTTCACATAATTTCTTTGCTAGAAACCTTCATGAGAACCATCCTTCCCTTGGTGGGAATCTTAACCCTGTGCCGAACTTTCCACCCATTCCGACGCAATCATCTTTTGACGTCGGATTTCAGCCGTTCAGGTGCGTTCAGTTTGTTTGGTAATTGTTGGAAAATACATTTCCACGTTGTCGTCCATCTTAATTAAACCTTTTTTGCGATATAAAATATATTTTCTATTCTTTGTACTCAGAGAATGCTTTGCCGAGAAAATACTTTTCCGCTAAACAATGAGGCCTACATCTCTTTCTCATAGTATCTATCTAATAATTTTATTTATATGCACTGTTATGAGCCAAAAACTGATGTTCTCCATATGTTCGTTGAAACAGCAATGAAACACAAAATTATGCTGGGAACTTGCAACTACCTTACACTGGGCCTCAAGATATGTCCGTAGACTATGGTCCGATTGATGGGCCGAACCCATTTCCTGCAATCACTCCACAACCCCAATTTGGACTTGCTGACGTGAATTTCTCTTCAACTGCGGATTTTCCTCCAGATGTCAATAAGCTTAATCTCCCTAATGATCAGGTAGGTCCTTAGGCTTATTATCTACTTTCCTTTCACCAACTGATGTAGACAAAATTGGTATTCATGTCAGGTGTAACGTGATTTTGAGTGTAGAGTTGTGTATAACAATGTATAGTATTTTTCCTTCACATGGTTTTTTCGCAATGAATTTAGCATGTCAAAGTTTTGTTAAGACAAGTGGTTGAAATCTCTTTTTAGGTGGTTTGTAGAAGAAAAAAAATTAATCAGTAAAATCTCACTCAAATGATTTTGTGTGTGAGACAAAGTCGTATGTGGATACCTTAGTTCAGTTTTAATGTTGTTTCGAAACAGGTAGAACATTTAAATGATAATAAAAAAAATGTTAATTGTTGTATTTCATAGTTAATCTAAATACATGTTGGTTGATAATAAATTTGCCAGTGATCAACTGTAACACTTTCGCTGGCACTAATTGCAGGCTAATGCAAGTTCCAACGCAATGCAAAGCAATGTCGGGGACTCACCTTTGTGCAGCTTCGGTGCTTGCCAACATTCTGAGTGTGGCCTCCCATTTGACTTTTGAATCAAAGGGCAGTGATGAGAATCTCTGTGAAGGCACAACGAGCCATATAAAGTTGGAGAGATTCCGAGAAACCCTTTAATCATGTTTAAGTTGGTCATGAATCACCAGCCGTACTATGATTCATTTGACTTGGATTTGGACCCTTTAATCATGTTTAAGCCACATCATACTTTGAATGAACTTTTTTATTTGAACCAAATTTGTTTGTGGGTTTTTTCGATGGATGTGTTTTTTGGTTGTTAGTATTATTTTGATTCAATTTTGTTAATTTTGCAAGATTTGAATCTCGATTAGTCATTTATTTAGAGTGTCTGGCAAAACCCCAATAGGTTGTCGTCACATGCCCCCAGCTGCTATGTTTTTGGTCAAAAATGACTAGAAAAGCTCATTTTTTTGTCTTTGCTTAATACATGCACTTAAAAAGCATCACACTTTAGTCACCTTTGGGCTATGGGGCAGAGAGTGTCACTAGCTACTTGATCATGAACTTCATTTGCCGTTTCAATAAATAGGAGGACTCTAGGAAATTCCTAAATGTGGATGCTTATTATCAGGAAGATTTCTCTTCCAAAAATCTCGAGGGAAAATTGTTTATATAGCTGACTCTATTTGTTGTATTTTTAAAGTAATTTCCAAAGATTGCCGAGGACATGGTTTTTGAAAGTCTCTTGCTTTTTTTTTTTTTGGTGAGAAAGGAGGGGTAAAAAACCCCTATGTATTGAGGAAAATGGCCAAATACAAGCTTACTTAGTGCAGGGCCCCCTCTCGGCCTCTTGTGAGGTTGCGATCGCCGGCCTCGTCAAACCCCTACCACAGGAAACCTCATGGGAAAAAATCTGTGGTAGGGGAAGAGTACCTCGGGAGAGCGAGCTCTCCCTTGACGTTGATATCGCAGAAACCGGCCCTGCACCGTCATCTAAGACAACACTTCTAGGCCAAGCAACATCACCTATGTCGTCGAGCATAAAAGGTTTCAGCACTTGAGGTGTTTCTACAAAGGCATGGTATCCAAGTGGTCTATCAAAACCCAAGTTAGCTAGCTTATCCGCACACCTATTAGCCTCACGATACGTATGACCGACCCTTACCGTCCAATCCCTTTGTAGTAGCTCTTTGATGTTTAAGACGAGAGGTTGGCCGGTTATCTGTGCACCATGCGTTTCGTGTAGCATCTTAACAACCACCTGAGAATCTAGTTCTAGGACTACCTTCCTATATCCCTTGTCCCATGCGAGTTGAAGCCCATGGAGTGCTCCCCAAAGTTCGGCACTGACACTGGAGCAAGCACCAAGGTTACACGTGAATCCACCCAGCCAGTTGCCATGCGTATCACGCAATAGACCTCCTGCTGTAGCTTGTCCAGATGAAGCTCTCATGGCACCATCAGTGTTGACTTTGCACCAGTCCGTTTGTGGGCGTTCCCAACCTATTAGTGTCTCACCTCTGGTTGGTGCGATCTGTATGGCTGCGGCTGCCCGGATAGCCTCTTTGGTAGTGTTGAACCTGCCATAGATTGCAGCCACTTGATTTGGGGGCCTGACTTCCCCTTCACCCCATACAGTCTGATTTCGCCACTGCCAAATCGCATTTGTAGCAATAAGAAACATGGAAATCCAGTCAGTATGGGCAGCAAAATTAAATTCAAGCCAAGCTTGCAATGGTAAGGTAAAGAAAACTCCCTTGTTTATATTAGCATGTGATGTCAAACTGTTCCAAATCGGTCTGATTTTAGGGCAATCCCGAATAGCATGCAAGATTGTTTCAACATTGTTCTTACAGCATGGGCATTTGTCATCCAGTGTCATATTCCTGCTTTTCCGGATAGCGTTTGTCATAAGTTTGCTATGTCCGGCTAGCCACACCACTTTCTTGAGACGCTGCGGCCCCTTCCATGTCCAAAGTTTATTCCATAAAGGTCTGGTAGGGCCACCATCGGTGTCGTCCAAGAGGTGATATGCCGATTTGGTAGAGAACAAACCGTCTTGAGAGCAGCCCCACACAATACGATCTGGTCCTCGCTTGCTATCTGGTAGGGGAGTTCCCGCGATGCGCATGATAATGGAAAAAGGTAGATATCGGCTTAACAATTCAAGATTCCACGAACCAGTTGGACTGACAGCTTGCTTAACTGTCATAAGTTGGATATCCGGTGGCAGTGGTGATGTACAGTGATTAGCTAGCTCATCCATGGAGTGCAGCCATCTATCTTGCCAAAGGAGGGTCGTTTCACCATCGCCAATCTGCCATTTCACTCCTTGGAGCATTATATCCCATATTGCCGTAATTGCCTTCCATAGTGGAGAGTGCATCTTCTTACAAGCCACTGTTGGAATAATCGCTTCCTGTTTAATATATTTACTCCATAAGACTTGTGACCAAAGACTTGATCTATCGGTTAGGAGAGACCAAGCAAGTTTAATCAGTAGGGCTGAGTTCTGCTGTCGTAAGTTCTTTAGTCCTAGTCCTCCGTTGCACTTTGGCTGGCAAACCGCGTCCCATTTGACATGATGTACCTTCCTACTTACTGCTGTGGATCCCCAAATAAAACTCCGTTGGATTTTCTCTATAGCATCGCATATACCCATGGGGATTTTAGCAGATTGCATAGCATACGTTGGTAGTGCAGACAACACTGACTGTGCAAGTGTAGTGCGACCGGCAAACGTCAACTGGTCTACACACCAGCCTTGTAGCCTAGAGTGTACCTTCTCAAGAATGAAGTTGTAAGTGTTCTTGGTGGTTCTCTCATGGAGAAGTGGCATTCCCAAATACATCCCCAAGTTCTTTGTCAAAGCGACTCCTAGTTGTCCAGCCATATCCTTTGCTAGAGAGCTGGTGACATTCCTAGAAACATATAGTCTTGTCTTTCCTTTATTCACTAGCTGTCCGGACATTGTGCAAAACTCCTCAAGTACCGAAATCATCGTATTTGCTTGAGCTTTGGTGGCCTCCGTAAAGAGTAAAAGGTCATCCGCAAAGAAAAGATGTGAGATCCGCGGTCCTTGTTGGGACGTTTTGAAAGGTCGCCAACTACCCTCTTGGACTTTTGAGGTGATCATGTGTCCCAGTCGCTCAAGACAGAGTACGAAGATATAAGGTGAGAGGGGGTCGCCCTGCCTTATACCACGTGAGGGATGGAAGGAACGCGTAGGTTCTCCATTCCAAAGCACTTGGAGAGAAGTAGTGGTGATACACTTCATGATCAAGTCAATCAAAGTTGGAGGAAGGCTGATGAATTCGAGCGTTTCACGAATGAAAGTCCACTCAATTCTATCATACGCTTTGGACAAATCCACTTTAAGTGCCATAAGCCCCTTTCCACTTCGCTTGTTTTTCATGGTATGTATTGCCTCCTGTGCGATGATAATATTGCCCGTGATTGTCCTTCCTGGAACAAAACTATTTTGAGTTGGGGCAACCCAAGAAGGCATAAATTCTTGTAATCGCGTGGCGAGTAGCTTGGTTATCATCTTGAGAGAGACGTTGCATAAACCAATAGGCCTAAAGTCACTGGGAGATTCCGGATTCTGAATTTTGGGGATCAAGGTAAGTGCAGTGTGGTTGACAATCTGAGGAGAAAGCTCACCCTTGAAAATAGCTTGGACAAAGCTTACCACTGAATCCCCTACAATTTTCCAATTTTTTTGGTAAAAATACGCGTGTAATCCGTCAGGACCTGGTGCCTTTAACGGTCCCATAGCAAAAACTGTACGGGGACCTGGTGCCTTTAACAAAGTCTCTTGCTTTGTAAAATGGTATTTGAAAGTAACTTTTTTCTGGTCTTCTGGTGCCCTACAAGAGATCGTTGATTTTACTTTTTTCAATTCCAAATGTTGATCGACTTTTGTAAATGTCAGACTGTCGTTACTAAAGATATGTAATCCTTTCACAGTCTTTTTTATACCTTTAAGTAAAAGGATCAAAGATGCATAAGACAGAAACTGTACAAGTTCAACAAATAGTCTGCAAAAGTAGGAAAATGGTTTTTTTTTTTACAAAATGTTAACATCATTTTTTTTAAAAGATGTTGTTATCTCCATATGAAAGACACTGATGGTCAATTTTTCGCTATCCAGCAATGAGTAACGGTTTTAAAAAATCCGCTCTAGGATCGATTTTTTTTTAGAGTGTGGGAGTCCGAATATTGCACTCTGGTAAAAATAAATCACTTTTTGATATTTTCTTTCCATCTTTGTTTTAAATGTTGAAGATTTGGAGCATCCACTTTTCTGGGGTTAAATATGGGAACTAGTACTTCTGGGATTTTCTACCAAAATAAAATTTTACCTAATAAGAGATCTCTGTTTAATTCCATAACGGTAATGGTAAATCTGCCAAGTATGAAGGTAATCCGGTAATCCTCATGTATTATGAAAATATCTTCGAGATTTGTGAATTCAACAAATTAGTATTACAAGAGCTCCGGTACTCAGATTTTGGTTTAACTACGAATCATAGTTACATCATAAACTGTCTCTTTCTTTTGATAAAAATATCTTTATTTATTTTTTCTCAATCAAAGGTACAGAGCATGCTATTAATCCCATTGAACATAATACGGGTGAACAAAATTAAGAACAGATCCACGAATAAATTAGTAACACGCAAGCTGTAAGATCAGCTCTCTTTGAGAATCCTAACCCTAGCCACACCCAGCACATGAATACGCAATGAAAGTGAAATCTTCGCTAATACGACCCCATAAGCAAAAGAAAACACATGTAAGAACTTATTAATTTTGAAAAGAAGAACAATGATCTAATCACCTCGGACTGTTTAAATTGGTCATAACGGAAAGATCGAATATTTTTATATTTGTTCCCTTCTACCTATAAAAAATGAAGAACCAACAAAAGGAGATATACTTAAAAAAAAACGATAGAAGAATAGATAAAGGTAGATGAAATTAAAACCGGAAAATAGTCTCCCTTATGAGAAAATAAACTCGAAATAGGCTTAGAAATCTATAGTATAGCGAGGAACGTAAGCATCTAGCACGTGCACTAACATCCATGCACATAAGGCCTACAAATCAAAATTAAATAGAAATCCACTAATCAGAAAATAATATCCGCTCATACATAGCAAATTGACTACCACATATTATTTAATTTAACCGCATAAAATATTAACTATTAAAATCTATGATGTAATATAGGCGTAATCTTTTTCATGTTTACATGTAGTGACATGTATCTTTGGTAGTTGGTACTCATGTAACATTTTCTCGTAGAACAATATAAATTATATCTTTTAAAAAATTCATGATGTAATTATGCCCTAAAATATACTCATATCAGATTGACGACGGAAGGGAAAATCATTGAAGCAGCAACCACCATAGTTGTATAATTGCATAACACAGTTATACGTGCCTGACACCTTGTTTGGTGACGGAAAAATTGGCGAGTCCAAAGAAAACGAATTAAAGTGGGATGACATTGACCCATTTTTAAACTTACAAATATTTAGATTAATTTGTTTTGATTTGTGTTCTTACTCCGATAAAAAGTAGTGGCCAATCTTAGGAATTTTTTTAACAAGAATATTATTACATATCGAAGAAAATAATAACTATCACAAATATTGGAATATAAAGTACCTTATCCAAAAATCTGCCGTGACAATGTTCCCTTTTGTGATACAATGCTAATTTTTTTTTTTAATCCTATCATGATCATCCTACTTCCTAACTATTTTTTTTTGGTCGAAGACGAGGGGCTAAAGGCGCCCCGGTGCAGCATTCATTTCATCAAAGCAAAGATACAACCGATCTCGGATACGAGACGTCACTGAGGTCCCTTAACAAAATTTCCCTAACTCCCGGGGGAGGTGTGCTAAAAAAATGGGATCCAACAGGCAAATCAAAACCTAGGTTAGCTAGGAAATCGGCACATCTATTGGCCTCTCTATAGACATGGCACACCCTAACATCCCAATCCCTACTTAGTAGTTCTCTTATGTCCATCGTGATAGGATTCGGGGCGTCTGTCACCGTAGCCGCGATTGCCAGTGCATCCGCAACTATCTTTGAGTCAGTTTCTAGTATGACTTTCTTGTATCCTGCTGCCCATGTGAGTTCTAGGCCACGAAGAACACCCCAGAGTTCTGCTGCTACGCTCGAACAGACACCCAAGTTACTTGCGAAACCCCCTTTCCATTCCCCGCTACTATCCCGGAGAAGGCCCCCCGCTGTAGCCCTATTAATCGTGCCCCTTCTAGCTCCATCTGTGTTAAGCTTGATCCATTCTCCTCTAGGCTTTTCCCATCCAATTAGCTTTGTTGCCTTTTCATGGTGTTGCTGCACTCTCCTTGCTGAGAGGGTCGCACTTTGTGTCTCCTTCACCCTGCCCAGGATATATCAGGATTGATCCTGAGGTCTTTGTTCTCCATTCCCCCAGACCACGTTGTTGCGCCAGCACCAGAAAGCATTTATTGCCACAAGAAATATAGTACTCCATTCACCACCCCTGGAGATGTTCGTATCAATCCACTGTTCAAGATGTAGGTGGAAGAAGTTTCCCATTTTCATTCCAACCTTTTCCAACAACTTGGGCCAAATGTGTGAGATCTTTCGGCAGTCTCTAAGCGCGTGTAGGATGGTCTCATCCGCATCATTGCAGCAGGGGCAAGAAGCATTTTGCGTCAGATTTCTCCGCATTCGTATAGCATTTGTCATTAATTTTCCATGCCCTGCAATCCACACTAACTTCTTTAGGCGTTCTGGTCCTTTCCAACCCCACAACTCTTTCCATTGGCGCGGATTTGCATGTGTTGTAGGCCCCTGAAGTAGCTCATAAGCAGTTTTAGTTGTGAAATTACCGTCCCTCGTCAGACCCCATATGATTTTATCACCTCCCCTCTCAGCCTTTGGAGGTGGAGTAGCTGCAATTCTGAGGGAGATCTCCTCTGGTAAGTACGGCTTGATCATGTGCCAAGCCCAGCTGCCATTTATGTCCACTAGGTCAGCCAGGCTCAGGTTTAGCAGTGATTCAGGAATCGGGTTGATAGACAAGCGGGCCAAATTGTCATCTCCTCCCAGCCATTTATCGGACCAGAACTTTATTGTTTGGCCATCGCCTATGCTCCATCTTGCACCTGCTATCATTGTCGGCCACAAAGACACTAGGGCTCTCCACAAGGGTGAGCTCGATGGTGTGGCTGAGACCGTAGGCATAGGTATGTCCTGCTTAATATACTTATTCCACATCACCCGCGCCCAAAGCGACTGTTTCTGTGTAAGTAGGGACCAAGACAGCTTCATCAAGAGTGCTAGATTTTGGTTGCGGAGATTTTTGAAGCCCAACCCTCCAAACTTCTTTGGTGTGCATATTGACTTCCAACCTATCGAATGGAGTTTTCGTTGGTCTGATGAGTCACCCCACAGGAACCTCCGTTGTGCCTTTTCCACTTCGTCACAAATCCCTACTGGCAATTTCATGGTCTGCATCGCAAAGGAAGGGAGGGCTGTCAATACTGTCTGAGAAAGGACCGAGCGACCTGCAAAAGACAATTTCTCCGCGCACCAACCCCCAAGTCTGGACTGGACTTTGTCGATGATAAAACTGTAGGTACTCTTAGTAACCCTATCATGCAAAAGTGGCATGCCCAGATACTTGCCCAGATTGTTGGTAATGGAGAAGCCCAGTTTATTTGCCATATCTTTTGCCAAAGACTTGGACACATTTTTCGACATGAACATTCGGGTTTTTTCCTTGCTGACTGCCTGCCCAGAAAGGTTACAAAAATCCTCTAGTATCCGTATAATGGTGGCTGCTTGTGTGGGGTTAGCTTCTGCGAACAAGAGCAGATCATCTGCGAAGAATAAGTGCGATATGGCAGGGCCGTGTCTCGTTATCTTGAAGGGTTTCCACTCTCCTATTTGGACAGCCCTAGAGATCATATGTCCAAGCCGCTCAAGGCATAATACAAAAATGTACGGAGATAGTGGGTCGCCTTGCCTTATTCCTCTTTCCGGTTTGAACCTCTCCGTAGATTCGCCGTTCCACAATACCTGGAAGGAGGCAGTTATGATGCAAGCCATGATTGTATGGATCAGTTTATTGGGGATACCCGTTAACTCAAGGGTTTCACGAATAAAGGACCAGCTAAGTCTATCATAGGCCTTAGCTAAGTCGACCTTTATTGCCATTATACCCTTTCCTTGACGTCTTCGCTTCATTGTGTGGATTATCTCTTGCGCGACAACGATGTTCTCAGTTATGTATCAGCCTTGGACGAAGCTTGTTTGATTCTCAGCAACCTATTGCGGCATGAACCTTTGGATACGATTTGCTACAATCTTCGTGACAACTTTGAGAGCGATGTTATAGAGACTTATGGGACGGAAATCATTCGGCGTCTGAGGGTTCTCCACCTTTGGGATTAGGCAGATAGCTGTCTCATTGACAACTTCTGGTGACCAGGCTCCTTCAAAGACCCTTTGGGCAAACTGTACCATGTTCATTTTAATCTCTTTCCAGTTCCTTTGAAAGAAAAAAGCATGGAGGCCATCCGGTCCCGGTGCTTTCAAGGGATTCATAGAAAAGAGCGTGCGTCTAACTTCCTCTTCATTAGGAATAGTCGTGAGTGACAGCCCCTCCTCTTGGGATAAGCGGCAGAAGTTGTTCTGGTAGCTTGCTGTTGGTTGACTTCATGTGTCTTCAGTGTAGAGATCCTGAAAGTGTTCTCTGATCAACCTCTTAATTTCGCCCTCTTCAGTAACCCAGACTCCATTCCTATCCTTTAAGGCCTCAATACGATTTCTCTTCCTTCTTATAATTGTGGAGGCATGAAAATAACGCGTGTTCCGATCCCCGTTCATAAGGAAGTCCCGCCTTGACTTTTGGAGCCACAAAACTTCCTCTTGCTCTAATGTGGCTTCGAGCTCACACTTCAACTTCTGTTCGAGTTTCCTCATGGATGGTGTAGGCCGTATGTCAAGGCTACGTTGAATACCCCCAATACGCCTGATTAGTTGATCCTTTCTTGCAAGGATATTCCTGAATATGTCTCGATTCCAAGCTTTCACTTTATCCACAAAGTTTGCACACGCAGCCGGGAGTGGTTGTTCCTTATCCCATGTGTTCTTGACAAACTCAGGAAATCTAGCATCTGCTTGCCATGCTGCTTGAAACCTAAATAGCCACCTTCTCGGAATAAGCCTCGGGCTCGAGCTGAGGTTGATGAGTAGCGGACAGTGGTCGGACTTCCAGCGGGGTAGATGGATCACTCTCGCTTCAGGGAATCTCACTCTCCAAAGGGCGTTCGCAAGTCCTCTGTCAAGGCGTTCATGAATTCCCCCCCGTACCTAGGTGAACTTGGACCCAATGAAACCCAAGTCAAGTAGCCTGCAGTCCTCGATCCATTTCTTGAACTTGAGGTGTTTAGTTCCTCTAATAGGGGCTCCCCCTAATTTCCCATCCGAAGCTAAGAATACGTTGAAATCTCCTGCGACCAACCAAGGCGATCTCATTATTGCGGCAATTTGCCTAACCTGATCCCACAACTCCTCACGAAGCTGAGCTCTCGGATGTCCATAGACAGCTGTGAAGAACCATTTTGAAGCATCATCAACCCCGAGTTCCAAATGGATAAATTGACGGTCCACTCTTATTATCTTTATCGGAGTGGAAGCCTCATTCCAGAGGACCCAAATTCCTCCCGAAAACCCCTGCATCGGAGATTGAATAATGTTAGAAAAACGTAAAGTTTTTGCGAGTAACTCAGCACGTCGACCAGATATCCAGGTCTCTAGGAGGACTAGGATATCGGGTCGATTACGACGGACAATTTCTTTTATCGAAGCTTTAAAGCTCGCACTTGCAGCACCCTGACAGTTCCAAATAAGTAGATTCATTGGGACTAGAGAGTAAGGAACAACAACACCTGGATAGCAAAGGAGCGATCCGACGAGGCAGCGAGGGAAAGTCTGGGAGGGGTTAAGCCCTCGACCTGCTCAGCCCCTTCTCTTCGGGGTTCGATTCTGCCATCGATGTGTCACCATTCATCTCGGTCAACACCTCTTCTCCCTCCTGCTCTTCCAAAGACCTCCCCATTAGTCCATTGGTGGTGGATTGGTGGGTTTCACCATCGGGTGGTCCTGGCTCCAAAACTTTGGTGTGCACCACCATCACTCCCTCCATGGGGGCGGTGGTCGCAAGAGTCTGAGGACTCATTGCAGCCATAGGTCGAGCTTGAGTATCTTTACCCAAGCTTGAAGATGGTTGTTCTGGTCCTTGGTTGCGACTTTTCCGAGTGGGAGTTAGAGTAATTTGGGCTGACCCTTTTTCTCCAGTTTGTTCGCTTTTCTCCTTTGGGCTATCTTTTGGGTTCTTCGGGTTCTGGGTAGTCTTTCGAAGGTGACTTACCCCATTGGTTGTGTTGGGCTTTTTCTCGTTGGGTTTCAATACCTCTTTATTCTTTGGAGGGGGAGTGCTCTTCTTACTACTTCCCCCCTCTGGGCTCTTGAAGTGGGCCGTTTGTTTGCTGGGCTCGCCATTTACTGCCTTGGACTGCTTAGATTGAGGCTCTGGAAGATTACCGTTTGACAGCTGGGACTCATTTGACTTAGCTGGGTCCCTCTTGGCCCGTTCCTGGGAAGTGGTGTTGTCCTGTTCTGCCTCCAATCCAGTAGCTGTTGCTAACACGTCAAATTGGGATCCCTTTTTTGGCAAAACATCAACTCTCTCTTTCCCTTTCTCGTTCCTGGTTTTCCCCAAAATGGGCGATGTTCCTACAGCCTGGGCACCATTCTGACTTCCAGCCAACGGAACCCTTTTCCCTCTCGGTCCTCGCTTAACAACCATCCAGTCACCGTATCGGGTAGCAAGTTCCGGTTTGCATAGCGGCGGTGCTGGTTTAGGTTCAGCCTCAGTCGGTGGTTCATCTTCCTTGCCCGATGGGGTATCTTCCCCTTTTTCCTTGCATCCGTAGGAGAAATGCCCATATCTTCCACACTTGAAACAGATTTGATAGAGACCCTCATACTGAATTCGATGTGAACGGCGACATGCCCTGAAAGAGGGGAGGAGTGGTTTCGTAAGGTCGATTTCCACGCAAATCCTCGCAAATTTGCCTTTCGTGCATTCTTCCGTAGTGGTGTCAATACGGATGGGTTGTCCAATTCGTCGGGCCAAGTTTTGTAAGAAGCTGGGGTGATAGAATTCCATTGCTAGGTTGGGGACGCGTACCCAGGCCACGACTTTGCTCGTTGTTGCAGTTTCTGGGTCGAAATTCGGAGTCCAACGTTGGACTGTGACGTAGCTCCCAGCAATCATCCATGGCCCCTTTGTCAAGATTCTGGTGTACTCCTCACCATTTGCCGGTTTGACTAAGTAGAAGCCATGTCCAAGTTCAACCAAGGGGAAATCTAGCGGAAGGCCCCACATTTGAGCCATTCGTCTCTTAAGGTACACATATGATGTCTTGTAGTCGAGGACTTTGATGATTAAAGTTTTCCACCATGGGCGCCGCATCGCTATCTTCTCCTCCCTGGAGATTCGAATCGTCAGACAAAAGGGATCGTCCTCAGTCTCATCCTCTGAATCACTAGAGACCTCCTCCTCTGGGTCAAAATAGAAGACTTGGTCCTCCCCAATGGTTGGCTGGTCCTCCGAGTCGCCCATGGTAGCATCCCTGAAAGTTAGTTTTCTTCGTCGCTCTTCCTCGGGAAGAGGGGTTGTCAATGGTTGTTGTTGTGGTTGGCTTGATGCATTGCCCTCTTCAGTTGTTTTGACCTTCTTACCGCCTCTCGGAGGTGTAGCCGCTGGCAGAGGAGGGACCGTCGGGCCCCCAGGAGGAGGCTCCATACGGTGGTGGCTCCCTGTCGGGGCTTAAACAGATTTCTTTTTCTCTCTAGACTCTCTCTCTCTAGACTCTCTCTCTTATCTATCTCTCTTATCTATCCTACTTCCTAACTATGGTCTTACCTCCCAATTCAAATCCACTTCTCGGCGTCTTGCGAGATAACATGAATATAAATATTTCCAAATAGCTAGACAAATTTTATGAACGCAAGAAGTGTTAAATATTTTATAAGAAAATTTTTAAAAACTAAAAATTACGTTTTTCGGGGCTAAATTCACCCACTCTTTTTTTTTTCTTTCGCATTATTTCCTACCATCCAAACAAAGCCCGAGTAAACAAAAGCTGCAATAGTGATTGAACAGTTCTAACGTCCTTTCTCTGCGAGCTCAAACAAAAAAGCGACGTGGATCAGAAACAAAACGGACAGGACCAAGAAAAGGACACACTTATTATTTTCCTCCAATTTGTAATAATAAGTTAAAAACTTAAAGAGACACAATTAATATAAAAATAACAACAACAGGAAATAATAACATTATCGGACAAGCAAAAGGCTACGATTCATGTGAAACCATTGCATTACAAAGTAAAAAGAAAAGAAAAACAGTAGAGCAGTTTGTTTACTTTTTATTACACCAAAACGCAGACACCAAACTAAAAACAACAGCTTTCACAAACAAAAAAAAAAAACTAAAAACGAGAGCAATTAAAGGATAATTACCACCAGCTAAACAAGAGTTTTAAGAACGCTAGCAGACCAAAAGAGATTGGAACTGATCAAACAGACATATTGACATTGTAGTGATGCCTCCTTTCATTTGGGGTCCATTTCAACGGCGTCGTTCGGGTGTCCATTGTGGCTTGGAAGGGCTGAAATGTTTAGAAACGACCCTGGAATCCAGCAGCTCCATGATCGGGGTGAAGCTCACGCACCTCGGGACCTTGTACTGGTTGATCGACGCCCCCCTCGAGATGGCGTAATCCATGAGCTCTTCGAACGTCCCGTTCTTCACCACGCGTATCTCCAACGGCCCGATGGAGTTGTCCGCAACACGGCCCTGCCTGTACACCGAGTTCATCGCCTCTTCCATCTCTAGGCAGCACCTGTCCAAGGCCTCTTCGGTCGGGGCGTTGTTGGGGTCCTTCACGAGAAGCTCCCAGTAGATAACGTAATGCCCGGGGATGGACTTGGTCTCCGCGTAGCTGGTGTACTCCACCACGCTCGTATCGAACTCTCCGAGGAGGACACACGCGTTCTCCACAGCCTTTTGGAGCTCGGACTCGTCGGTCTTGTCCGCGTCGATGCTGAGGAGGACGTTCTTCCTTCTGATGAACTTGAACTGTGGGGCCCTGTTGTGGAACCCGACCACCCGGAGTATGTCACCAACTCGGTACCTGCAGAGCCCCGAGTAGGTGGAGATGACCAGCTCGTACTCCTTTCCAACCTCCAGCTCGGCCAGGTCGAGGAGTCTGGGAGGGTCGTCACGAGACAAAGGCGGCGGGGCGGCCGGGTCGTGGGGGATGAATTCGAAGTAGCCCATGTTAGGCATGATGCAGTAGCAAACCTCGGAGGGTTTGGACATCGGTCTTAGGTTAAGACCGAAGTAACACTCGGACGAGGCGTACATGGTGCAAGCCATCGGAAGGCCGCCGCTGTAGTACTCCAAAGTGGGAATGTACTGTGCCATTGCCCCGGTGACGATGACGTCAAGGTACTTGGTGTTGGGCCACATCCTTGTAATAATCCGCTCCCAGTTCTCGTCGGAGCACTCGCGAACTATGAACTCGGCGAGCTTCGGGTCCGGCTTGGAGTGGATCTTCCCGATGCAGTCCCTGAGAGTAGGGTCGGAGACCTTAGGGTTTAGGGTACCCGTGGAGATGTCCTCGGCGAGCTGCCTCCAGTTGAGCTGGAGGAAGCGGATGGCACGGAGGAGGCCGGACGCGAAGACCGCCCCGACTCGGAGGACCTGGTCCCGCATGAGGAGACCGCATAGCATCTGGGTGTACATGCTCTGGAACGAGTCCGGACATAGCACCGCCTCGTTCGGGCTCGTGTACACGTTGTACGGGTCGTACGGCCTCGTCTTGAACTGCTCGCTCTTGTAGTAGCTGGTCAGCACCGGGCGGGCCACTAGGCCTCCAGGGGTCTTGGCCTCCGCCTTGATGAACAGGAAGTAGAGCCCCTTCCCTTTCTCCAACCCGGGAACGTATCTGTTTAAATGTTATTATTATTGTCCAATATTAGGACATGGAAATTTCTTTATTTAATGTTTTAGATAAAAATGGAAATTTCGTTTTTGAGATAATTACAAGTTCATGACAGGCTGGAGGAGACTGTAGAGTTTCTGGCGACGGTCCATTTCCTCGCTAATTGTTGGCATCAACTTCCTTTCACCGGCTGACGTCCCAGAGCTGCACACAAATAATATTTATTCCATGAGAAGAATAAATAAAAAAGAAAAAAAGTATTATAGAAAACGTAAACAATAATGCTAGTCCACTTGACACAAAGGTGTAAAAATTAATAAAACCACGTTGAAGGCAAGCCGGAGATTTAAATTAATAAACGACTTTCCATGTTCCTAAAAAAATGACCTCAGCAAAAAATATATTCAGATATTCCAAAAACATAGGTTGACATTTGTCTTTTCGCCACTTCAAAAGCCAAAAAAAATGCCCTAAAAACCGTAGAATTTATATTTTTAGTTTTACAAGGAGAGTGGATATTATTTAATAGGTTACCTGGTGAGGAACTCGGAGATGGGGTGGGAGGACAAGATAGGAGACTTGTCACCGTTAGCGATGCGCTGGATCTCAGGCTGGAGATCCTCGTAGGTGACGACCGGTATCCTGGACTTGAAGCTTTCGCGGTCGGTGGCTCCGTTGAGACCGAACCTACCGAGGTACTCGGTCTGGGCGTTCCTGGTTAGTATCTCCTCGAGCACCCGCTCTTGCACCTGGTCGCAGTTCTTGGTCATCTCCTCGATGAACTCGAGTGCCTTGGCGTCCTTCTCGGTCGCCGGAGGGCCCATCGGGGATGGAAGTCCCGAGTCAGATCCCATGGTTCAGTTGCAAGTAACCGTTGATTCAGATATTTTCGAAAACGGAAGGATTAGGATTGAGGAGTGTGTGTATTTTGGTGGGAGAGCGAGAGGGGGTGGGTTGGTCTATATATAGATGAGAGAAAAGGGCTAGGGGTAGGTGCCACGTAGGACAGCCGGACGAATAAAATTGGTTTAGGAATTTCCTGGGAGGGGCAAGCGACGGGGTTGGGGAGTATTTTGTTTTGTCCGGGGAGGGGACAGTGCCAGCCGAGGGGGGACAGGAGGGGGCCCACGGGACGTCACTTTTGGGCAGGGCGAGGGGACAAGGATGGCCCACATGTCGTGCCATGTCAGCAGGGGGTTTATCGTCAGGTGGACCACGCGGCACTTTTGTGGTAGAGTCTGTTGGTCTCAGATAGCGACGGCTGCCGGCTAAAGAACCAGAATCCCTTTTGTTGACGTTGACGGCCGTAAGGACGACGACGGAGGGTAGGAGTAGCGGTATAGTAATAATAGCTGGCCGTGAACCACTTTGTATTTTGCGCCCTACTCGTCCTGTTTTCAAGCTTAGCTCGGAAAAAAATTAAATTTTTTATCCGTTGAATTAATTCCAAGAAATATTTATATCCATTGGTATGACCATTTTGTCAATTGCCGTTAATTTTTTTTATAATGTTATTTTGATATAATGAATTTTTTTGACTTTACACAAAATTCAAATTAGGTGTTAGTTTGAGTTGTCGTCGAAAACAATCTCGGCGACTGCACCTTCTTCGTTGGTCGACTCCCAGAACTTCCTCCTCGATGAGGTTCTGGATGTACTCCTCGAGTAGGCGTCGAAGGCAATCTCGACGACTCCACCCTCCTCGTTGGTCGACTCTAATTTTGGTAGTTTCCAGATTCTCCTCCTCCTCCGACGAGAAATAGATTTGGTGGATATAAATTTTTCGTTTTATTCACAGCGGTGATGGTAGTGAGGTTAGGGTTGGGGTTGACAACGAAGGTGTGAAACAACGACATTGACGATGCCACTGATCTCGTCAGTCTTCAACGATGTCACTCATCTCGTCAGTCGACTCCGATGTTGATGGTTCCTAGATATCACTTTTCTAATTATAAACAAATCTTGTTCAAAATTTTTTTGCTACATTCATCTTTGTGACAGGAGTATGGCCAGATCGACCTTATGATCGCAGGGTTGACGACGAGCCCCATCGTCGTGATCTCGAAGAAGTATCTGCTTGCTCTTTCACAGATAGAAATGTAAAAATATTGTTATCAGCTCGTTGATTTGGTTTAGTGTAGTGTTTTTTTCATTCATTTGTATTAATTTGTTTTTTATTAATGTTTTTGATTTTTTGTTTGAGATTTAAAATTTGTTGTAAAAAAATATGTCATTCAGATCAAGAGAAACACGCGATGATGATCAACAAAAATACGTCATTTTCAAGTTAATAAAAATATTTCATTATAGAAATACAATAATACGCTATTCAATCTAACAACATGTTATTCAGATTAATTGTCTCACATTATTAAGACTAATTGCTTTACGCAATTTAGACTAACAATAGTACGTCAGTCAGACAAATAGAAATATGCAATACCGACTTAATACGAACACACTATTTTCAGAATCACATGAATCATTATTATTATAAAATAAAATTAATATGTCATTTAGATTAACAATAAGAAGTCATTGTAGCTAACTATACCATCCCATTACGACTAATTGTATTACGATATTTGGAATAACAACAACACGTCATTCAGGTCAGCAAAAATATGTTATTTTGATCAACGGATACGCGCGAGTAGAACAAGACAATTATTTTACCTCTACCACATTATTCATGTAAGAAACAGTAAACAAGTGTACTATACTGAATCCTAACCTAAACAGTATTGTGGAAAACATTGGAGCTTTTCTTAGCCGTAACGCACCGGAAGTGTTAACTTTATCGCCGGGTTGGACTGAGTCAAGCGATTGCCCATGTGGTTGGGTCACAACCGTATTTATTGTTATGCTCTTTCTCTATTGTTCACAGGAAAAAAAAATACAAATGGATAACAGTGGAAGAAAGGTGTCGTCATATATTGACCATTAGCACATTTTGTGATGAAATGCCGATTACGTATTTACAAAGAAAAGAGCTGGATAACTTATCAAAAAAAGAAAAGAAAAGAGCTGGATAATTTCTGTAACAGTCAATCTATTAAAATGCTAATTGAAGTTTTAACTTGGACAAATTCATTAATCAATTCTATATCAATTTTCTCTCTGCGTATCTTTAATATTACTATTATTCCCGAAATTTCTAGCCAAAGAAAATGTTAGCTGCATGGGTTTTTGGGTTCATTTTCATATAATTATTAAATCTTCTATCGAAATTCGTCATACACAATCAAAGATGGACAAGTGACAATTTAAAAAATAACCCAAAACCTAAAAAATGAGAGGAGAAAATGATGGTGAGAGAGACGGAAAGATAACAGGTAAATAGGATATTAAATATCGTTAAAAGTTCAATATCTAAAAAACCTTAAATGTATATGTGAAATTTTTTAAGTTGATTGTCGGAAGACGCAGATGATAACAATAAAAGAGGTTTGCTAACGACATATGCAAGGACCTAGAGAGAAAGTTTGAAAAACCATGATCGATACCATTTTACGCACTTTTTAATTATATGGTTGTCGGCTGAAATATATAATACTCATGAACAGGTCTATTGTATACACGCCATGGTGTTGAGAAGAGATGGTGCGTGCTTTTTATTACAACGAAAACGACCCCCTAACGTCGTCTCCTGCAACCAATCACGGGGACGATAATTTTTTGTATAATATAGATTTCAATTTTCATGGAATATATTTCGTACGCAACGAGGAAAAGTAGAGGGTGAGATCCTGGCGACGATCTCAGTTAGTGAACAATTGTTTTCATGGTCGGATTAAGAACCAAAGTTTAGTTCTCTTGGGGTGTAGTGTACTCGCAATGTTATCGCTCAATAATTTATATTCCCAGGATTTTTTAGAATTTTAACTAGGCCAAGTGACTGCAACCTTACGGACGACTCTACACCCAACCCACATGTAATAAAAGCCTATCAATAAAAAATAATAATAATTTAGTGACATGAAGCATGCTCAAGGCCAACAAGACGATAGAGAGAGGCCCTAGAGCTAGATATAGCATATTGTCCCTAATTTGAGGAGATATTGAGATGTACCAAACATCGTGTAAAATATAAAATTAATGAACAGGGGAATAATTAAGTCTAAGCAAGTAATGGAGCACTCATAATCAACAATATAATATATGGATAAACATTGTTAGAATTCTCGTATTCAGCTAAGTTCATTTACATAT
This sequence comes from Hypericum perforatum, assembly GCA_012979155.1. NCBI lineage: Eukaryota > Viridiplantae > Streptophyta > Magnoliopsida > Malpighiales > Hypericaceae > Hypericum > Hypericum perforatum. The sequence goes on from SOPF01026098.1 coordinate 114,237, forward strand.
ATATTTGATTCAACAACTTCAATTTTTAATTAACATGTAATTCAAACAAAATATATTAGCTCGAAATGTGCTTCTGGTGCCTTAAAATTTGTAGGCATGCAAACACATGAGATTACATACCAGTGTACTATGATATCATACTAGATGCATTATTTGTACCCACCATTTCCAAAAAAATGCATTATTTGTATACTTAGTAATAACTTTCACTTTTCATTCGAAAATCTCCAACGCGACTATCAAGCCAAGCTCGTTGGCTAAATTTTCTGCCTGTACCATAACATAAAAGTCGTAGGCCGTCGATCATTTTGCTTAGGGTAACGTATTAAATTTGAATTTCGAAGTTTGATTTTCTGATAGCGTGAAGCAATAAAATAACAAGGGTTATGAATCTATCAGCTCCTCGAATTCTTAGATATGATAATCCAATTACAGTTTCATGATTGGCAGTGATAATGGATCAAAAGTTTTCGAAATTATATTTCGTTGCAGAAAGAGACATAGCCTAGTTGAGCCAATCATCGGTAGTGGATCACTACTTTTCCTCAATCTCTTCTATGAAATATGTACCTTGTTCCTTAAACTTATCTCAATCACCGATTTGGCGAGGGACAGCATTGGTATCTCTACCTGATATCTGTTTTTTTAGCTGTGAGTTAGTTATATTATAACAAAGCGTTTGATAATGCAAAATTAGTAAATATTTATAAAAAAAGTTATCGCACTTAAATAGTCTCAGTATTTTCGAATATGAATTAGTCCGAATTTGATTTTGCTCTTTCTCTACCATCCATATCACGATGACAATATAATTGAACACGTATTGGATATATTGCACGAGAAAGGTAAAGATATGCTTCCACGCAAAAAAAAAAGGTAAAGATACGCCAAGAAGGGAGATATAATTTCTGTCCATCGTAACAACTGGCTTTTTCTTTCTTCATATAGGCGAGGAAATAACTTAGGTTAAAGATCGAATGTCAGCTCATTTTAAGGTTAGATATGGGTGAAATCCAGTGTTGCGCTTCCCAAGTTGCACAATTCAAGCTCGTGTTACAGCTAGCAATTGCCAATAGGAAATTTTGTCTCTTATCAAGTGCCAGTCCATCTTACGACTCCACCTCCGATGCATAGGAAAACAGGTAATAAGTCACTAGCGGAGTGGTCGAAAATTTGTGGAAGGGGTTACCAAATTTTTTATTATTATCACAGTTTGTATAAATTTTGAATTTCCTAAAGTATGATTAAATGAAGTTGAATAACATTATACGCAAAGGTTAATCTACTTTGATAACTTAATATAATTTTGAGCATGAATTATTGTAAAACTTTTCCCAATACAAAGTGACAATATGTACCCCGGCTGACCGATCTCTCCAATTTTCCAAATTGGATATTTTGTTGAAGAATACCAAATTGGATTTTCGGAAGTGAAAAAGTAGAAAATTTTGGGCGGACTACACTGCTTGACCTTATCAAGTATAGAAGAAGTCTCTTGCTTACAAGTTCGGAAACATAAAAAAACAGTCCTCGTCCTAGTTTATATTGCACGGAATTGACTTTATTACTTTTCGACAAAGACAATAAGAAAACATGGTAAAATTGTTGGAAGAATTAAAATAATATTCTTATCTCACAAAATCTCGTAGAATTTGGTGGGTCTCAAGGAGATTTTCCTAGAGACGTGGTCTTGAATATTACCAAGTCTTCCTAAAAATAGGAAAGAATATTACCAAGTCAATGGACAAGTGAGAATTGCTTTCTTTATTTTGCCATTGGTAACTTGTACCATTCCTCCTTCTTACTGGTGCAGCGTGGAAATTCACAGATTTCCAACCTTGCGCAGTCAATTTTTTGGTAAGAAGTTGAATTTTATAAAGAAAAAATCATATTACAGGGTGGTGTAAAATTGTCTCGTACGAATACGTAAATTCAATCACGAACCTCACTAAAAATTCTGTTACGGAAAAATCAAATTAAAAAAAGTTTGATCTTTTGGCAATGAACTCCAACCCCATGTTTTATGTAGATGCCCTTAAAAAATAAATATAGACTCCCTTTTAAAAAAGTTAATGCATTAGCCAGCTCAAGAAACAAATGTTTAAGAAATAAATTTGAATACTTTTGTGTAGGCCGTTTTGTGTCAAATTTTTTTACACTAAATATATTAATAATCATCATGGTATATACAATTTATTTAATATGATATTTTTATATCATGAAATAAAATAAGATTATAATCATAAGTCTCGTTAAAATTGTATCACATCAAAATCTATAGAGTTTTGGTTTTGTGTTGAAGTAATACTCCAAGTTTGAAAATAATGACTAGGACGTATGTTTCATCTGCTTAGAAAATAGTTATATTAAATAAATTGTATCACCAAATTATTATACAGAAGAGAGTTAAGCTATGAAGTATAAACCAATTTGATATACTCATATACATTAGTTTTGAAACAAACATCATTGCAACCTAATTAACAACATAATTTGCGGATCTTGGAGTAATCAAGTTTCGATTGGGAAAGCGCAAATTATTAGTAGTCACTCAGTATCCCTTCCAAATCCCATCCAATTAACTAATAATTTAATTATAAGCGAGTAAACTTTACGAGTAGGTTCTCAAAATGTGGAAAGCGGCGACAGCTCACTGCTTTGACTAAAACTTTTTGGAATTATCTTTACCACACTGGCTAGCTAGGTAGCCATGCAAAGCGATTTAGTAGAGCAGAGGTTAGAACCCAGAGGACAAAAATAATGAAATGGTACCTTAATTTGCTGTTTTGCAGACCTAAGTCCACTGTTTTATTTTTTTTAAAAATAGGCTGCCTAGGCTTTGGCCGAATCAGATGCGTTTGTTTTTCATCTGCTACCTAGAAGCAGACATGGCACTATTTCAAACCTCATTCTGATTATTGTGGAATTTTGTTAGATTATTTTTTCAATTATTATTTTTTTAATTCGTGAGAATTAAATTTGTTTACGGTGGTATCCTCCCGAATGTCTTACCGAGTCAAACCCATCTTGGTCACACTTACTGTCATTTTACTTTTTAAGCCTCTCACGGGTTTGACCCTTTATTTAAGAAGGCTTGGAAGTAGTTAAATGGAAGAAGAAATAGAGGACGGAAAATATGGAAGGACAACTGTTTTCCTTTGCTTGGAGAAAAATGGAGAGTACAAAAAATGAGAAAAAATCAGTTTCCAAAATAGACAATTTCGGAGGGAGGTGTGAGGAAAGAGAAATTTACCAATTAACTAGATTAAAAAATTACAACATTATCTTTGATTGTTGTAGTTTGTATATTTTTTTTTTCATCTGAAATAACTATATATTTCACATTGCCTTTAAAATGCGAACTGTTTCTAGCCAGACAATTTTCTTCGTAAAAAACACATACTCTCTCCGAGTAATCCCGATGTTCCAAAAAAATTCAGTATCGCCAATCCCAAAAACGAAGCAGAAATCTGTGAGCATCTGAAGCTCTGTTTTCGAACTGTTGGTTAATTACTGCAATACAGTCTTAAAAACTGTGGATATTTGGTTCTACTTTCTATCAGTGGGAAGTGACAGATGGGAAAACAATTTTCAACGCCTTTTCTGATCTTCACATGTTGTGAACTGTATGCCTTTTTCAATAGTAATTTACCCACCAGTACTCAGAACTCAGAAGACATATTGGTATATTGACTTTTCTCAAATTAAAATTAGGGGTTTGAAATTGAGATTTTTTTGCCTTATATAATAGAAAAAATGAGGATGCTAACTTGGCTAACCTTGTTAAATTTAAATCAATTCTCACCAAAACTGTCACTTTAAGAAAATCAAAATTACATTGATAGGGATTAAATTAAAAACACGTGATAATAAAGTCAACCTTTCTTTTTTGCTACTACATTAATGATCTTTAGAAACAATTAATTTAAAATTTTCTATGCATGATAAACTCTATTAATGAAGAAATTATCCCCATAACTAAAAACGATCTATTTATGAGGCTAGAAACGTGCTTCAAAGAATTTAAACCTTCTCTTCACCGTCGTCCGTAGTCCAAGCCTTCGATCCGTTGTCCGCCGTCCAGCTCCGTCTCCTACTGTCCACGCCCTGTCATCTGTCGCCCAAGTCCGGTCTTCCGCCGTCCAAGCCCCATCATCCGCCGTCCAGCCCTCTTCCCGTCGTCCACCATCCACCCCTGCCTTGCCGTCGTCCATCAGCTCCAGCCCTCGCCTTCCCTCGCCGTTGTCAGCCCAGCCTCATCTCGTCGTCCACCGCTCGATCCAGCCCTGCCTTCACTCGCAGCTGGCTACATTAGACGAAATGGCTCCTCCTTTTGAGACCACTCCTTCCAAGGCGCTGGCCTCCAACTCCCACTCGTACGCGCACCCTCCTCTCTATGAGAGGATCTTGTCATCCATGACCAGGAGGTCCGTTGCTGCTCACCCTTGGCACGATCTCGAGATCGAACTTGGAGCTCCCAAGATATTCAACTGTGTAAGTGTTGTTATCCGCGGTTTCCGATTTTTGTGTCTTGCTGTTGGATCTCTTGGGAAGGTTGTGGAGATGAGCCAACTTGCAAGTGGTAAGACTATAGACTTGGCAATTGGCATGATGGAGGCAGGGAAGAAAATTAGTCCAAATAGTAAGTCCGTAGACTTAGTAATTGGCATGAAGCAGGATGTGAATGGTGCTAGTATGGTGAGGAGTGTTCTGGTGACTCTCGGCAGGAGTTTGGTCTGTTGTCTTTGTTTATTTGTGCATCTTTGTATTTGGTTATGTCGTCTTTGTGTATTATGTTGTCATGTTGCTATTTTTGCCCTCGTATCACACGTGTTTTGTGATTTCGATTGGCTCTGCTTTATTATATACTTTTGCTTAGATCGATCTAGGTTCGATTTGAGGTATGTTCAGTACTCGAAACCTTTCCTTCTGGAGCAGGTGGATAGCCTTGTCTTGATTGGATTCGTTCGATTTTGGCATTCATTTGCGTGCATCTCGTATGCATTCAAATGCCCACACTGTCGTGTCTTTGATACGACTTTGTGGTTATTAGCCGCAGCTTGTCTCGGCAGCTTACGCCTTGGACGTTTGGCTCTTGTAGCCTCTCGTCCGCCCATCGCTTTTACTCACGCCGCTCTGTTTCCTGTTGGGGTGGTTTCTTGTACTGTTTTTATTCCTCTTTTCTATGCATATGTTCTTTCTTTCCCTTGTACTGTAATGACTCTTATAATATAGGCCTCGAGCCACCCTAAAAAAAAAAGAATTTAATTATATTCCCCTCTGAATCATTTTCTTCAATTGCGGAAGAAGGGCAAGATATTCTTGGTGGCTAGGGTGAGTTTAACTTGGTGTTGCGATTTTTGTCAATTAAATGAAATATATATATATATATATATATATATATATATCTGTGTGTGTGTGTGTCACAGTTACATTTAAAATCGTCGGTTCGACATTATCGCGAATAAAAATTTTTACGAGCAGTTTTATCAATTTGACGATTTCAAATTTTTTACATTGTAGCTCTATACTTTTTAAAAGTGAACGTACGATAATTTCCACCTTGTCACGCCTATTAGAAAGCTCAGATATGATGCATTCCACATCTGCGAGATAATTGTAGGAACTTGATAATCTATATTTCTTATTTTGATCATGTAGGGGATCAATAATGATGTGTCGATATTTTGATTGAATGTAACTTATGTATAATTTATATCTTTAAACAAGTAATGTTATATATTTTATTGTATCTTCATCGTTTGATGGTTTTCTAAAAATTGACATCGACCAAGAAATCGCTTGTACATTTTGTCTCAATGCAAGGCAAAATCACTCATGCAAATAGTTTATACTCTTTGTGATTTTGATTTGTGCAATTTTGAGGTTTGACAATTTTGTCCTATCGGTGGCGAACACGTAAGATATTGACCATTACTTGTACAAATATTACACGAGTGGATCATTTAATCAGCCAAGATAAGGTCGATATCACATATTGTTCGTATACGAAATCGCCTTGAAGCTACTGAATCTCAACAAATTCTACACAAGCAACCTAACTCGGTGCGAAAGGATCGTATCACATCCAATTATGCCAAAAAAAAAGGGGGATCGTATCACAGGTTTTATTGCACAGTACAAATTTATTACCACAACAAAAGTACAGCATCAATTTCACTCCGGTACGTGTCGGTGGTTAAAGGTTGATTTTTCCCAGGGACCCGAAGACGCTAATGATTTATGACTTAATTCCAAAATGATTTTCATTTATTGATCAATCAAATCGCAACCGTGTCCGTGTGCTTGTATGGCTTATTAAATGAACTACTATTTAATCGTGGAAAACATCTTCACATACGACGTAAGTGTCATATCAACGGACAAGCGCACGCAAATAGTTATTTTAATTAAATTAAGAGATTTTATCAAGTTTTAATTTGAATCTTTTAAAAAAATATTAAATAAGTTTCGCTATTACTAAAAAAATTATTAGTCAGTTCAATCAGTATTTTGATAATGAATATTTTTATAAGAAATATTTAAAAAACGTACGTGTGATATCGATGTAATATGCTATTTCAGATTTGGTGGCCCTTTCCTGAATCGGCCAATCAGAAATTGATGTACTCGAATTCGGACAAATCATATGCCTGTATGAAATAAAATTCAACGAATAATTTGCCTCTCGACGTGTTCCATATGGATAATGTACTGGCATTGCACGTATACAATGTACAAGGAATTATTATTGCATGTGAGGTGACATTGAAGCATGCGTGTCGAGGATTAATTGCCATACATGTTTTTAAAATTTGATGACCGTCGAGAGCGACATTACACGGGGGAAGGATAAAGAGAGGAGAAGTTGTCTTTATATTCCTAGCTTTCTATTGCACATGACCTAGAATATTGTTTAATATTAAGACGAATTGAGTACGATTCTTTTGAAGTACCAAAATGTTAAAATTACGTAGGGAAAAATTTGACACCGTTTCTCGGCGTTCCGGATTAGGTTTGCAAGAAGTCCTTTAATACCAAACGGATAACACAAAATAGGTCGCGAATCACAAAATCAAATTTGATATATTTGAGATTATATATAAATATTTTTCAACATAAGAGATAATATAAACAGTAGTGGTATCATCTAAGAGTAGAGGGACACCATACAATATGTAGTGGTACCATGTCGCAAATAGTGATACCTCGTTGCGAACAGTAATACTACGTATCGAGTAGTGCAATATTTTCCTAGTCATCAAAATCAACGGTGTAAAATTTTAGAGATAGCATCCAGTCCACCATGTTTATGAATAAATAGTAATTTAGACGAACAAATAAATGTACAAATATCTTTCGGGAATTTTTTTGACGGGATATGCATCGTACAACTTTTTTTGGGTAAATAAATTAATTATATATATACACACAATATTTACAAAAGTAGATCAAAAGCTTACACTACTTGTATGATTAATCTCTTGAGAACCGTAGAGTCTCCGCATATTAAATTAAATCTTGATGGGTAATGCCCGTAATTGAATTTGTCCAAAAAAGTTATCCATCAATACATCGTATAATAGTATGAATAAAAAATTTCTAGATGTACCTATCTGATTAAAAAATTGATTAATTCCCCATGATCCAAATACAAGAGAATATCTCAACATAGTAGAAACTATATATACTTTCTTAATCATGCCAGCACAATGCACATTCTAATCTGCACGAAAAATAATACCATACATCTCCACCAAGAGGGCAGAGCAGGAAGATACGATCGATAGTTTTAGGACATAGCGCCTCCCATGATTCAAGCATCCGTCTTCGTATGTGATTTTCACGAATAGGCACTTTCCTCTTCATTGCCACCCACAAAAAGCATACTTGAAACTTTGTGAAACAAAACTACATTTGTGCTCAATTATTATGTTTTTTTGGTGAGAAACTCAATTATTATGTATCAAACTTTCTGCGAATAGAAACCCTTATCCACTACTCGCTTTGCTCTTTTTGAGTCCGTACCTCTTATCTCTTTCTTCCGAGGTAAAAAAGCAAGGACAATGGTACGTATGGATGGATGCTACCCTAATTTAAACAAACACAATGATATTTTGTTTCGCCAAATGTTGGACTTCCAACATCTGTATCTCTCAATTGTCTGGAAAGGACGGGTAAGGTTTTTCTTTTTGATGTATTGGTAAAGTTTAATTAGAATTACTAATACCGTTCCGGTTTCTGTAGGGAGAAGAACATTGGTTTCCGACCAGATGGATAAGAAGCTACTCTTAAAAGGAAAGCAAAAATAGATAAGCAATTAACTCAGTAAGATCCAATAATTGATTCACACAGACGTATATGTTGGAGATAATTCAAGATAACCAATGAAATAATTGATTTTTTTATTATTGTCAAGAATTAAACCTGAATTCACGTCAACTTATACAACTTTTAAATTATTAAACCAAATACCCTTCGACAACATTGAATTTACAAAGATATTCTTTCCATTCGGACGTGACCATATAGATAATGAGTACTACTAAAAATCAAATCTGACTCCCGACAATTTCGTAGTTCCGAGACTTATCACTCTACCTCATCCGCATCCGATAGACAATGTATATGACGACTTATTAATAAGACATCTAATAACATCGAATACTGGACGATCCTTTGATTAAGACAAGGCTTGTCGTTTTGGGGCAAATGTAACTAGCTACTTGCCTAATCCGTTTCTATAATGCTTTCGGATAAAAATTTAAAGCAAGCAGGATGAGACTTGTCCAATGTGGAGAACAGCTAGACCGGGCTCAATGAATCTGGAAATTAAATTCTATTTGGTTGAAAATTGTGGACGTTTTGGGCCAAAGTTTACGGATGCAGTACTTGAAATTTTCATTTCGTATGGTTCAGGGCCTATGGACGTTAAGAATCAAGATATGGGCCTTCAGGAAAATAGTTACCCGACCGTTAAAATAGAATTACTGTAGAAGGATTCTCGTTACAACATTTCGTTATAGCACATGCGAGGTCACACAGACGGGAAAGAACTTCCATCCACGCCCTCCCGAGGAATTCATTGTGATCTTCGTGAAGCTTATGAGTCAGGTGCTTTAACCGTTCGGCTGCGAACGCGTACTCGAATGTGCATATGTACCTGTGGATCAATACACTATCAACTCTTGCCCCTGAACAAGCATCACACGAAAAAGAGTGTGAAACCAGTTGCTCAAAAACACTGAACTAATTCATCTGCCGCAGTCTTTGCGGTGATTTGCTCAGCCACCTCCAAATTTGCATGAGTCCTACACGCCCCTAACAGTGCTGTCCAAATGGCAGTGTCCGGCACCACATCCATCCGCGAGACAACATCCTTCGCCTCCTCAACCCTCCCGGATCTCCCCAACATATCCACCACGCAAGTGTAATGCTGCAACCCAGGCTTCACTCCGAACCTATCTTTCATCATTCCGAAAACCTCCAATCCTTCGTCCACCATCCCCCCATGGCTACACGCACTCAGAACCGCTGTAAGACACACACCATCCACCTTCATTCCTCCGGCCACCATCCTCCCGAACAGCTCCAAGACCTCGGGAAACTTCCCGTGCGCCCCACACGCAGCAACCATAACCGTCCAAGTCACCTCATTCCTCACAAGCATTCTATCGAACACCTTCTGTACTTCCTCGAACCCCCCGCACTTCGAGTACAAACTCATAACCGCATTACAATTCGCCGCATCCGAATCATACCCGAGAACAACAACCGCCCCGTGAACTTGCCGCCCGAGCCTCAGCGCCGACATACCCGAGCAGGATTTCAACACGCTGGGGAGAGTGTGGCGGTCGACGGGCTTCAGATCGTGGAGCATGTTGCGGAAGATCGCGAGGGAAGAGGCGAACATCCCTGTCGAGGCGTAGCCCCGGATGAGGGAGTTGTAGAGGAAGGCGGAGCGGCGGTGGCAGAGGGAGAAGAGGCGAGCGGAATGGGGCATCTCGCCGCAGGCGGCGTAGGCGCCGACGAGCTTGGAGCGGATGAGGTCATTGTGGTAAATTCCTCTGGTGATGACCTGCGCGTGGGATTGGGTTAGTAACCGGAGGTTCTTGGAGGCGATGCACGAGTCCAGGATCCCGCCGTAGAAGGGAATACCTCCGTTACCGGGCACTGGCATCCGGTATCTACTGATGACGTGTCACGTGCGCGATGTTTCGTCTCTTTTTAATCGAACAAAAAGTGTGGGCTCAAGTCCAGCCCAATAAGGACTTCAACGTAAGCTCGGTCCAATAAAGTGGGCTTTGGCTGGTCAAGCCCGATTACGACACGGGGGCCCAGCTGGTAACTATGATTTTGATCTAGAAAAGTTGTAGTATTTGCAATTAACACCTGCAATTTGCTGCAATCTGTTTATTACTACTATATGGGGAGGTGTGATGCTTCGAACATTTTTCGTTCGGAATTTTTTTTATTTGCCTTAGTTAATAAATTTTATTTGTACATATGATTTTCTTTAGTAAGAAATTATTAATTTTTATTGAAATATGTGTTTAACTAAATAAAGACTATTGTGTACGGGAATCCATAGTTTCCGAACGAGAATATTTTAGTGCGAAACAAAACAACTAATTTCACTGGCACTGTTAGAGAGACTGAGAGAGAGCTTGTCTATTTCAAATCCCCAGAGAAAATAGAAAAAATAGACATATTTCAAATTCTTCGGTAATTTGATTATGAGATCGCTTAATTCAAAATAATACCAAAAAAATGCAAAAGTCATTCAAAATTTTCCAAAATACGAATAAATAGAACATACAATGGAATTATTTTATTTTTCTTATGTGATTAAAAAAAACCAATAAACTCGAAGGTAATGGATAGCAAAACGATAATTAAATCTGGCAGATAATGGATAGCAAAACGCGAAGCTGATATAGGGAGCAACTGAGAAAATGTCCTCCGCTCCTTTCTTCGCCTCCCCGCCGCCGGTGGGTCGCACCGGCCACTCCCCCACGAAGCCGGACCTCCCGCCGAAACCCGAGGAGCTCGCTTTATTACTCGACCGGTCCAAAACATTGAACCAAACCCGCCAAATCCACGCCTTCCTGTACCGGCACAACCTCCACGGCCACCCTGTAGTGACCTTGAAGCTCCAGCGCTCTTACTCCAACCTCGACCACCTCGACCGTTCGCTATCGGTGTTCTCCCAAGTCCGGGACCCAGACGCGTTCTTCTACAGCTCCCTTATTCGGACTCTTGTCCAAAGGGGCCTCCACCGCGGTGCCCTCCAGCTGTATGTCGATATGCTGACACGGGTCATCCCCCCGAATAAATACACCCTCTCGTCGATTTTGAAGTTATGCCCTCTCGGTCCGGGGAGATTGATCCACGGGCACGCTATAAAGCTCGGGTTGGATTCCGAGCTGTACGTGACTACTTGCCTGATGGATGTTTATGCTAGAGGGTGTGATGTGGCATCAGCGCAGAAGCTGTTTGATAAAATGCGCGAGAGGAGTTTGGTCTCGCTGACAACGATGATGACTTGTTTTGCAAAGAGCGGGATGCTTGATGAGGCGAGGGCGCTGTTTGACGGGTTGGAGGAAAGGGATGCGGTTTCTTGGAATGTGATGATTGATGGGTACGTGCAGCACGGGCTGCCTAATGAGGGTTTGCTGTTGTTCAGGCGAATGCTGAGGGAAGTGAAGCCCACTGCGGTAACATTCATGGCAGTTTTATCTGCTTGTGGGCTGGTTGGTGCATTGGAGTCAGGGAAATGGGTCCATTCGTATATCCAGAACAGTGGAATGGAAGCCAGTGTTCGTGTTAGTACTGCATTGATTGACATGTATGCAAAATGTGGGAGCTTGGAGGATGCTCGGATCGTTTTTGATAAGATCACTAACAAGGATGTTGTTGCTTGGAATTCGATGATTGTTGGATATGCGATGCACGGGTTTGGCCAAGATGCTTTGCAGTTGTTCAATGAGATGATTAGGGATGGACTTAAGCTGACAGACATTACTTTCATCGGTGTTTTGCATGCTTGTAGTCATGGTGGTTTGGTCAGTGAAGGGCGGCACTTGTTCAGGGAAATGAAAGATGTGCACGGGATTGAGCCCAAGGTTGAACACTATGGATGCATGGTGAATCTTCTCGGTCGTGCCGGTCATTTGGAAGAAGCTTATGAGCTGATTAAGAACATGGAGATTCCAACTGATCCTGTTTTGTGGGGTACCTTGCTTGGAGCTTGCAAGCTCCATGGGAACATTGATTTAGGAGAGGAGATTGCAGAATTTCTTATCAACCAGAATCTGGCAAGTTCAGGAACTTATATCATGCTTTCCAACATGTATGCATCAGCAGGAAACTGGGAAGGTGTTGCCAAGATGAGGACCTTAATGAAAGACAGCGGAGTCGAGAAGGAGCCAGGTTGTAGCTCCATAGAAGTCGGCAGAAAGGTACACGAGTTTTTCGCGGCAGACAAGAGGCATCCGAAGAGCAAAGAGATCTACTTGGCATTGGAGGAGATGCAGCAGCGGCTTAAAGCTCATGGTTACGTCCCGCAGACGGATCTTGTACTGCAAGACCTTGGGGAAGCTGAGAAGGAGCAGTCTCTCCTAGTTCATAGCGAGAAACTTGCCCTCGCTTATGGGCTTATTAGCACCAAGCCAAGAACCCCATTGAAAGTGGTGAAGAACCTTCGGGCATGCTCAGATTGTCATGTTGTGTTTAAGCTGCTCTCAAAGATCACAGATCGCAAGATAGTGATGCGGGATAGAAACCGATTCCACCACTTTGTAGATGGGTCATGTTCGTGCAACGATTATTGGTAAATTTTGATTGATTCTTATCTATTGTGCCGGCGGTCCGAAAGCGCAAGTTCTGTACATCAACCATCATAAATTCAACAAGTTAGGCAAGGAGTTTTTGTATCTTACACGCAGCCGAAACCAGCACACTACGTCTAAGGGGATAAGCCTACCAGCTAATAAGGTTACAGTTTCGAGCCCGGTCCGATAGTTCCTCGGCAGGAACTAAATTACTACCTAATCAAACTCCGGGGCGGGTGGACCATCCCCATTCTTACATCTTCAAGTCTAGAACACAAACCGAGTTGCTGGCCGAACAAGCAGCAATTCTGTCACCTTCCTTGTTCCAACACACTTCGAAAATTCCTCCGTTGCCAGTGAACGTTTTAACGATCTTTCCTTCCTTCAGAGACCAAACAATTATACTTCTGTCTAGCGAACCACTTGCCAGAAACTCTCCGTTTGGACTAAATGCCACGGAGTACACAGGCTCCCTGTATATCCACAAAAGCCTTTGTATATTAAAAGAGAAGCGGAGCAGCAAGAAGGCAACATAGAGACTAATTCCATGTTCTTGTATATCGCATCAACAAACACATTAAGGTCAACAGCCCAACAGACGTTTTAACCTAGTCAAATTTAGAGAGGCACGTCTTCAGAATCATGCAACAAATTTTATTGTGTGATTCGAAACTCGAGATTGTATCCCAATTATCAATTAATCTAAACAGGCGGAAAAAATAAGCACTGTACCTGTGACCGTTCAAGCTGCCAAGAAGTTTCCCCACTTCCACATCCCATAATTTCACAGTTGAATCAAACGATGCACTGTACGGACACCATTCAATGAATGTTAGGACAAAGGACATTCTCTAAGGAACTTGATCATGCCTAATGACCTAGAGAAAATAATCACCACATTGATTCACAAATACTGTAGAAATTCAAGTCGGTCAAATCAGCAACTGTACCTGGCTAAAACTAATTGCTGGTTGGGATTGTTTGTACCAGGCCCAGTAGGACTCCATCTGAGTGTGTATATCTCCTGCAATTGCCGATGGTTCATTATTGAAGAACGACAGTCAAAATGCTAGAGCGCAGACAGAATAAAAGTGTGCTTTGAGAGGTTACGCAGAAGCACACCTTGGAATGTTCTTTCAAATCATGGACATACTTGTCTTGCTTCATGCTCCATATCTATAATGGAAATAAATTATGTTCCGACAACTGATAATATGATAACAAGAATAAACCTGACAAGCAACTCCCAAGAGTTCGGTTTAACAACAATCAAGAAGTTGGGGAGATTGAAGGTACAGATGACTACTACTTATACAGAATATACACAAGCTAAATTGGAAATGAATCAACCTTGGCACTTATATCGTCGGAGCAAGATGCTAACAGTGAACCAGTTGGATCCCACTTCACACAATTAACCTCGCCCTGAAATTGGATAGAGCATTAAAAAAAAACTATACCATGTTAACATGCAAGCTAAACTAAGATTAAAAAAGAGACAATCACAAGGAACCCTTGGCTTGGATTCTTGCTTAAGCGCTCAATTGGTACACTTTGTACCCAGTAGCACATTGATTAAGCCTGTTGCCATACCAGTCATAGTATATACCCGGAAGAACGTCCCTCAACAAGTGCAACACACTAACCTGATGGCCAGTAAAAGTTTTGATAGGACGGTTTTCTCCTACTTTGCAAACATAGATCATGTTATCTGTTGAGCTAGTTGCAAAGGAAACATTGTTGCGCCAATCAACATCAAGTATAGGTCCTGGGTACAATTATAGATGATCAACTAAAAAGGACGATTAAAATACCAGTGTAAGAGATGATGTAAAGAGTTGGAGTAAAAAAACTGGCAAACCTGTATGAAATTCAAACTGCTGTCTGCACTCCTGATCCCTCAAATCCCAAACTATTGCAGTTTTATCACAGCTTCCAGTAAGAAGAAAGTCCCCCTTTTTGTTCCACTTTAGAGAAAATATTGGACCCTTATGTTTACTCAAAGTAGTTTTCAGTTCACCTGGAACAGGTTAGAAGTCCACAAAAAGGAAGAACAGCAATGAGAAAATGCAAGGCCAAAGCAGACTCATGATGGTATCCGAAGAAGAAACAAGCACAAAAAAACACATAAAAGATGCATTGTTCTCGAACATTGCCAGCTGAAGTAAAGCCGACAGAAATTGCAAAAGCTGAAATCCTATAGGTCTCCTGTCATTGGTGCCCATGACATACAAGTGAAGACAAATTAACAACTGATTGGACTAGTTAAGAGGTCAAAGGATCTTGTTGCATCCTAACAAAGCCATGTATATCCATCTAATCTCTTGTTGGTATCCATTAATGAACAGCAATATCCATCTACACTCCTGTTTGGTTTTGCAAGAAAGAAGTAGTTTGCAAGAGCCCAAATCCACCAGGAGCATCTTACCGTTAGTAGACCAAAGTCTTGCTTGACCATCATAAGAACCCGTTGCAAGTAATGTACCCTCACCCTGCAATCAGAATTCGGAAAACTTTAAAAAGACCAAGAAAGTAAACATAAGGTGAAGATAAGAATCAGAGACTAATTTGGTTGCTCACATTCCAATCTAGAGTCGTCACATCTTTGCTTTTTTCATTTGTCTTTCCCTTAACATGTTTCAATACCAATACATCAACTGGACCATTCTGGACACTGGATCTAGATGCACCATCCGGTATTGTCCAAATACGGGCTGTTGAATCTCCGGATCTAGAAGATTGAGCAGCAAAGTGTAATGGACAAAATTTAGTTTGCAATATAAAGTCCCTCTGTTAAGCTAGTGTCACAAAGCACCAATTCTATCAGTGTGGTCCTGATGATAACGAAGACTATAAGACTACTAAAACTACTAGAATGGCACAAGCAATAATACTGATAGATAATCATAGCCACACATAAAGAACATTAACAAGTCTTGACCTTGCCGAAATGAAGGTCTGGGCCTCCTTCAATTTAATTTGGTATGATATAAAAGGCAGAAGAAAGAAATAATGTAAGTTCGAAAAGAAAAATTAAAATTTGCGAATTTGACAACAGGTCCACAAATTCAGTCTCAGTAGATAGTTTGCTCATAGTTTCAAAAGTCACTAAAAGTAACTATCTGTGTCAATACCATTTTCACAAAATCTACTTGCGCCTTTTCATCAATACCATTTTCAACAAAACATAGAAAGTCTATAAATATAACATAACTATCTGTCTATTATAAAATGTAAGATGTGTCACAGACAAGAAACATACCCAGATGCAAGAACCGATCCTGTTGGACTCCATGCACAAGCACATACCTAGAGCAAGAGATAAAAGGAAATAGTTCAAAATGCAACTACCTGGACCATGGGAACTGCTAATGCCCGCACTATGAGGGTACACAATAGAAAACAAACAATAAGGACAAAATGTCAACAAAAGCTGAATATTCCTTACTAGAAGGAGAAGAAATAGACTAACGGTAAAATACTACATGGCCATCTAGTTTGCAAAATTAGACAATCAAGCCCTACATACTAGTCACAAGCACTCGCACCTTTGGATAGAGCAAGAATGATTATTGCATTACCTTTTTGTGCTTTCTCTCAGTTAAGATAAATCAGCAAGCACATGCTTATAACAGGAGATGTCCATGGGGATAACCCAAACAGATGTGTTCGGTTTCAAAATATGGAAAAAGGAGTTGAAAACAGACAGAAGTGAAAGAGATTGCATGGCAAGTATGTACATGTAATGTGTCAGACACATATTTTGAGTCTTTGCCACCTTCTGGTGCTTCCTAGGCTACGACTATAAGTATCTCGGGGGGAAAAAGGCATGATCTGAATGTAAAACAGCATGATGGAGGAAGCCAAACCTCAGAAGTATGCCCTTCTAATATCATGACATCGGAGATAGGAATTTCACGTGTCTGAGATGCGGATGGTTTGGAGATATCCATTGCTTCTGGTCCTGCAATGAGACATCCCTTGGCACATTAAATCAGGTGACTTCAGATATGATGAGGGAGGAGGGAGATTGCAGTAATAAACCAGTGGACATGGGCAATGAAAGTCAGTATACTAGAGCATAACGTAATTGGGAGAGGATTCAAATAATACAATATCTCAGACCATTATTAAAGCTACCTTAGTCAATCTGCACCCTGGTTTGAGCAATATCAAATTCAAATACAATCTGACACAAAATATGGAGTCGTGATTACAAATTTACAAGAATAACTGCAACTGTGCTACAGGTACTAGGATGTAAAGAAAATGCTATTTATATCAAGTGCCTACATGAAAAAATGTTTTCAAAGGCTCAAGGTGCTCTAGGTCCTCCAACCATCTAAAAAATCAGGTTATCCACATACCATCATCCATCACATTTCAGAGATAGAGAAGGAACAACATTTACCTTCAAAAGTTCCATTCTTCTCAACTTTGGCGTTATCCTCCTGATCAGCAACACCTTCTCTGTTAATGGTATCATCATGCTGTTTCTCCCGCTCCCGCTCCCGCTCCTTCTCCCTTTCAGAAGCCCTCTCCCTATCTTTTATGGCCTCCTTCTCCCTTTCGGAAGTCCTCTCCCTATCTTTTACAGCCTCCTTCTCTCTTTCGGAAGTCCTCTCCCTATCTTTTACAGCCTCCTTCTCTCTTTCGGAAGTCCTCTCCCTGTCTTTTGCAGCTTCCTTCTCTCTTTCATGCCTATCCCTCTCTCTCACCCGGGCCCGTTCTTTTTCATGTTCCTTCTCAACCTCCTTCTCTTTTTCTTTCTCTTTTTCTCTCTCTTTTTCCTTGTCTTTCAGGCTGTCTTTTTCCTTATCTTTATCCCTATCCTTGTGCAGATTCTTTTTCCTCTCTTTTACTAGCTCCCGCAACTCCAGAACATTTTTGGTAATGAGATCCAGAGGTTGCAAAAACGAGAAATCCTCATCCACATCACCATCATTCTGGAACCCTAAAGAGAAACTTCATCAACAAAAATATTTTGCAGAAAACGATTTCCAGGACTAAGAAAATGCAAACTTGTAAAAGCAACAAGTGAATGTAAATGGATTGAGAGAAGAGTTAAATGCATGCTAACATTGCTCAAATTTGCTTCCATCTCCATGTACTGTAGCCCCTTCTGCACAAATGTAATAAGGGCACCTGGAGGAACCTGATTGCCATCTATTGTACACTTGTTGATTCCTGCCTCAAACCCTAAGGAGAAAGCCGAATGTACAAAACCTGCAAAATTTCAATGAGAATGACTTGAGGCCATACCATATGATAGCCTATTAATTAACTGGCATCTCCTGAATCGTTTCCACTTTACGGACACAAATAAAAAATGCTGCATCTCGTCTCCACCAAAAAAACCGCCAAGCCTGGCAGAAGGAAGTTCTCCTTAAGCTCAAACACTTTGGAACTCTAGGTTTGCCAACTAGTGAAAATAGTCCTCGGATGCCGAATTCCTCGTCCTTAGAAGCCATCCGCTCCTCTACCGCTCTTTCTAAACTTCAAACAAGGAACTTACCCTAATGCTATAACAAGGAACTTAACCTCAAAAATCGTGAATCACCAGATCTACAAAACCCCTAGCTCCTCTCAACTCCCAGACCATACGCTAGCTATAATCCTCCAAAGATACACCGGAAATGGAAACCCTAGCCTTTCTCACATTTCAGCTGGGAAAAGTGACCAAATAGAAGGAACAAAAGGGAAGTTAGGAGGTTTAACAACTTTACCGGACTCTTGGAGGTAACGGAAAACGAGGAAGTTCAATTCGACGGAGGTGATTAAAGTCATCGTCACCGGAGGTCGACGTTGCCGGCGGCTTTGCGGTTAATAATTATCCGTTCGATAATATTCATAGAAAGTAGAAACCTTCGTAGCGGCCAAGAGAGAGAGAGAGAGAGCGCTAGTGGAAGGGCGCTTAACGAGGGGAAGTCGTTTTTACTTTTTTCCAGAATAGTAGAGATTTTGTTTTTTTTTTCATGGCATCTGTGTCCGAATACTATTAGCGACAAATTTAATTATGATCGGTGTAATATTTGAAATATGGTAAATTATTTTAATAAATATCTAAGTACAAATATTTTTATTTGCTGGAGAAATATCTTACAGATGCGGTCATAAACGTCAATAGTTGATTAGGCGATGGGTTAATATTGAATTATGGGAAAAGTACAAAAAAGTACCCTGTGGTTTCACCAATTCTCATTTAGGTACCTTGTGCTTTTTGGACCGTAGAACCGGTCCAAGTTATGAAAATTTCCGTCACGGGCCGGTCCCGATCTCCGGTCCGCGTGTTTTTCGCGTGTTTTTGACGAAACGACGTCGTTTCGTGTCTTAGGTGGCGTTCCACGTATTTGAATCGTAAAAATGCTGGAGCTGAAGTGGCTTGATGGCAAATTTCTATTTTGATCCTAAATATTTTAATATTTTTTTAAAAACTCACCGACCCCACCCCTACATCTTCTTCTCCATCCAACCTTTCCCATTCCTCTCCTCCTCTGAAACCTACGACCCCAACCAACGACCGGTCACCGGCTACCCACACCACCAAAACAGTCACCCACCCGCACTCCGCCATTGCCCCACTCCAATTTCAGACCCGTACTATTAATCAAACTACCCCTACAACCCTAACCTGTACTCCTAAACCCAACGAAGCTTTGAATCGGCCCAACTCCTTTCGACGTCGCCGACCAAAGTAACCTCCTCCTCAAGATATAGAGAGACGACCATTTCGAATCCCCGGCTAGTTTCAAATTCCATTTCTTCGCTCTCATTTGTTATAGTCAGGGCGTTAGTCTTCGATTTTTAGGGATTTTTTTTTTAAATTTGAATTGGGGAATGGATGGTTCGAGGAGGTGAAGAGCATGATGATCGCTGACGGCGGGTGGTTTCGCGCCAGAGGAATGAGCTATGTCTGAGCTCCGGCGGGGAGGCGCCGCGTGTAGGGACAGAGCTAGGAAATTAGCAGGTTCAAGTTGGTGGCTCGCCGGTGTACAAGGTGGAGAGGAGGTTAGGAAAAGGTGGATTCGGCCAGGTGTTTATTGGTCGTCGTGTAAATGGTGGGAATGAGCGCGAGCACGCTCGCGCGGAGATGTGGAGAGGCCGTTTCGGGTTGGGATGGAGATGCCTGGGTTGGTGGTGATGTGCTTGGTGCCTTCCGGGTTCTTGGTTTATGTTATGGCGATGGGGACGACGGTCGTTTACTTGGTCGGTGGTGGACTCACGGTGGTTGGGATTGGTTGGTACTTGGAGGAGAAAAGAGATGAAGAGGAGAAAAAAGAGGGGAGGAGATAGCGAGAGAAAGGAGGAGAGAGAGAGATAAAGAGAGGGGTTTTATAAAAAAATTAAGATATTTGGTATTAAAATGAATATTTGACATAATGCACTTGGCAATCCACGTGGACAACAAAACACAGTGTTTTGAAGAAAAAGTGTGAACCGGGTCAATGGACCTCCGATTGATGGAAATTTTTATAACTTGGACTTGTTCTACGGTCCAAAAAACACAAGGTACCCAAGTGAGAATCGGTGAAACCATAGGGTAATTTTTTGTACTTTTCCCTTGAATTATTGATTGTGTGTTTTTCTGGGGTGACGGGACGAGCATCTGTATGCTTTTTGAAAATGGGCCTTTCTATTAGGGTAGGAAGTCCATATCCCCGGTCCAGTATTTCCACCGGATGACTGGACTGCTCTTTGGATCTGCTTATACAGCGATTTTTTCCAAGGTTTCAAAAAACGAGCATAAATCCGGATCATTTTGGGATAAAAATGGTGTTTGGTCCGACTAGGAGAAATCCGGTCATATTGGGCAGTTCGCACAGAAATTTGATATGTTTTATATTTTTTAATTATTATTAATTTATATTTACCTATATATAAATATATAATTCAAAAAATTACATTAAAATATGAAGGAAAAAAATTTGGGTTCGACCAGTAATTAGGTCGATCAGACCGACTAACTTGGAGGTCGGACCCAATTTCAGGTTAATCTCCGGGTCGTTTTTAAGAACCCTGATTTTTTCTATAATGTGAATCTTTATTAAATATATATTTATAACCTACAAAAATAAAATTTTGCTCTTACGGATTTCCGATTCTTGTCTTTGGAGAATATTACATTACTCTCCATCTTCTGGTTGATGGGTTGGAATGTTTATCAAATCGAAGATTTTTGTAGAAAAGATTATTAGTAATTATATTTAACATTATAATGTCAAATAATTTAAAATACCATTTAATTTTATAGCAAAGTTTATCAACCACAAGTAAAAAATGATAATTTAATCCCTTATAGCCTAACAAAACTAAAATAATATTGTACAATACGTGAATAAATTTTGGTCAAGACCTAGCCGATCTACCATGTGAACTTGCAGATATGTAATTTGGAGAATTTTGATATAAAAATGACCCGATCTCAATGATATTGTGATTCGACCTATTGAACATTACTTCTTAAATCAATAAAAATTACTAACTTTTCTAAAAAGTTCTATAAGCTAGTAATGTATCGGCAATTTATAAATAGACACTTATATAAATGATGAGAAATTTGTTATAGATTAACAAATATGTATCGAATTCGAACATTTGAAAATATATTTGTGTTAAATATTTGTCCTAATTTTTTTTTATCACTGCTAGATATTTTATGAGATTGGATTCTAGATTAATCGACGTATAATCGCTAATTTAACCATAATATTGACATCCATGACAAGAAAATTTACCGGGGCGTCACTCCGATGGGGAACGAGGCCACCGGGGTAGGGAAAACAACCATTGTAAATATCATGGTTCTAGAAAGTAAAAGCCGTAACAAGAATGTTCAGATGTGTACGGTTTTGCGAATACTAATCAACCAACTCCCTGTATTCACACCCAAGAACTTTATGGTTCTCTTAAGATCAATCATTTTGCAAGGTTGACATATCTAATAAGGCATTAACCTAGTATTAATTGTTGATTTATTGGTCAAAAATCTTGTGCTGAATGTTCACCTCTCCAAATTCGTATTCAATATACAGCTAATATAAACATGGATTTCTTGTCGTTCCATCTTGTATCTATTATTCTTATATTTGAGCATACTACAAAATCCGGTTAAGTAATTTTATGGCAGTTTCAGTCATCCTTAAATACCAAGATTTGTACACAATAAATAACTTCAAAAATAATAACGTTAAAATTAGGGGAAAATATGATTTAACTGTTTTTAGCAATGAGCTCGGGGGTTGGTTTTCTTTAGTATGATATATAAATTTCCTATAAATTTACAGATTCTGAGATTGTCAAGGGAGTTTTAATATACCACGTGCTAGTTGCTTTCATCGGTGCCATGCATCCAGTAGACTAGACAAAAGTCTAGATTCTAGTCATAAAGTACAAGATACCTTCCTTCTTTCCAATATCGTCATTGCTTACCGACCAAAACAAAATATATCGTCGTTGCTTACGTAACACTCTCTTTTTCATATCATATTATAAATTAATTCACCGTACATCAACCTTAAGTAGATTGACTAAATTTTCACCAAAAAAAAGTAGATTGACTAAATAAAAGCGAAGAAGCCGACCAAAAACAGAATTCATCAAACCTTCAAAAGAAATGGAAGAAACAATAATAGTCTACGCTTTCCTCTCCCTAATCTTCCTACTCCTCGCCGTCAAATTTCACCGATCGAAAACAAGCCGGAAGAACCTTCCACCTGGCCCACCTTCTCTCCCGATACTGGGCAACCTCCATCTCCTCAAGCAACCTGCGCAACGTTGCTTCCACAAGATCTCCCAGAAGTACGGCCCAGTGTTCACCTTCTACTTGGGAAACAAACGGGCAGTGATCGTCTCCTCGTGGTCGGCCGCCGAGGAATGCTTCACTAAGAATGACGTCGTCCTGGCGAACCGCCCGCCAAACACCCCCACGGGGAAGTACATGAACTACGACCACACCACCGTGACCTCCGC